>JAOUQT010000001.1:9706202-9717418 GCA_025769995.1 Xyliphius kryptos | reverse complement strand
GGAATTTCTGTGTGGAGTTTGCATGTTCTCCCGTGTTCGCATGGGTTTTCTCCGGGTGCTCCGGTTTCCTCCCACAGTCCAAAGACATGCACGATAGTTAAATTAGAAATGCTAAATTGTCTTTAACTTGTGCATTGACTTGTGATCGTATTCCTGTTCCTAGAATAGACACGGGTGCTGAGGACGATGCTAAACTATGAATAAATAAACCTCCATCTTACACTTTTTAAGAAATATATCACCCTTTAAAGAACTAAGCTACACTAATTCTCAATATCTAGGTACATCTGATTATGGGACAGACACATTTGGGGGCCCTCATTTTATAGCCTGTTTTCAGCAGTACCCACCCTCTCCATTCAGTGCACCCTTCTTCCACCTCAAGAATTACACACCGGGGTGGGGGAGTTATAAAAAACTGTTTCGCTTAATAATTGATGTGCTGCATTTCAATCAATTTTACCACGGCGCTAGGCTAATTAAGGGTTGCCTCCCTTTCCCGGGGGTAATTTAAAGACGGCATGCAGAAAAGACTTGATTCTCTTTACTCTCTCTCTCTCTCTCTCTTTCTCTCGCTCTCTTTCTCAATACATGGGAATTTGACTATTTCAGGAAAGCAGTGATGGCAGAGTGACCCGTCCTCCATGTTCATCCCCTGGGGTGTCTTCCTAAATGCAATTAATACAGCCGCTACGTTGGCTGCTAATTATTAAACGACAAAAAAGATTATTTTACACCAGACTAATTTAAAGTTCATAGATGCTCTTTTTTAAAATGAATTAAATAAGGAAACAGTGCACTTTAAGCATGACTAAAGGCATTCACACGTAAAGGTAATAATTAGCCACAGCGATGGGTCTTACCTAGTCAGGCTACTTATAGGGGAGGCTTATTAATGACAGAAGCTTGAGAAGCATTTTCTTTAAGTATTTAACGGTAAAATTAATAACGCAGGAGCACAATTAAGACAAAGGGGAAGTCATCTGATCCTTAAATATGCAAATGCACCTCCTCCTTTCTAAATCTATGGGTAAGTCAGATGACAGCCCTGATCTAAGTCTTCTACATTTTATATTAGTATATCAACGTCATCACCAAAATAATATGAACACACTGAGATTGATACATTTTGCCACTATGTTTGCACACAGCGGAATTGGTCCTCTGCATTTAACCCATCTGTGCAGTTAAATACACACACACACGTGAAGTGAGCACATGTGCACGGAGCAGTGAGCAGCCAGCACAGCACCCGGGGAGCAACTGGGGGTTAGGTGCCTTGCCCAAGGGCACTTCAGCCATGACCATGATTCCTTAACCACAAGCCTACGACTGACTGACTGTATAGAAAAGCAAGGAGATTATTTAAGAAATGGAATACTTGTCTCTTTTGAAACATTATATGCCTATCTGTATACGTCCATATAAATGACCTACCCTGTATATATAGAATGTTTATAACAGTGGCAAAATTACATTCATCTCATTTACACCATTAAAAAGTTGAGCATTAAAAGCCCTGAACACAGGCCCAGCAGAGGCAGCATGGCAGAGAAGGGATCTAAAATCATGATCCTCAGCTCCCAACATCCTAACCACTGAGCTACCACTTTCCCAGTTGAGTGAAATAAATTCTACATTCATAGTGTGAATACTTGTTGACTATCACACTTTATTCTGTCTTAACAGTACATTATTCAATGTAGTAAAGCAAAAATATGATCCAAGATACGCATGCTAGTTTAATTGGTGTCTATACAGTGACCCTTAGTGTGTGTGTGTGTGTGAGTGTTCGTATGTGCCCTACGATGGATTGGCGCCCTGTCTAGGGTTGCTTAGAGTTGCCAGGTGCAGACCAAAAAGCTAAACTTACAGATACAGATCAAACACCATTACGGATATAGTCGTCCTGTTGACTGTTCATTTGGAGTCAAACAGATTTATATTTTTTAAATTTAAGTTTTAAAATTAAAAATCTCTATTGTTTTTAGCGGGGTTGATTTTGAGCTGTCGTATCTCAGACATTTTTTGAGCAACAAACATCAAATTATAGTGTGATTGCATTCTTCCTTCACCTTTTAGCACTTTTTAGAAATGGTCCATTACAATCCTAGAGGGGGAGGTTATAATGTGTGATGTCACAGAGAGATCAAAGGCAGAGTGTACACATTAGAAAATGTAGTGTTAAACTGATATTTTTCAATGAAACTTGCCTTAAATCTTCATATTTGAACCAATTTGAATGATATTGTAGAGTTAGCTTTTCGTGCCTTAAACGCGATCATCATTTGACAAAATACTTTTAGATTTTTGATGATTTGTTTGGAAACTTTGAAAAAAAATCTCCATTGAGATGCATTATAGATTTGAGCAGAAAAAAAACTGTTTTATTTTCACATTTTATGTTTTTAAACAGTCATTATTGATCCAGAGAGAAATTATTCTCTGCATTTAACCCAACCAGGTATGAACACCCAGAGCAGTGTGCTGCCCCGTTGAGGTGCACGGGGAGCAGTTAGGGGTTGGATGCCTTGCTCAACGGTACTTCAGCCATGTACTGCCTGCTCTTGGTCCCCAACCCTCTACCTTATCAAAATTAGCTACGGCTGACCCACATAATCTGTACATCAAAATGATCAGCAAGCGGTCCACTTACTTATGTTAGTATTTAATTGTCTTAGTCTCTTATGTGGGGTGAAGCAATGTCAATCAGGGCTTACTGTTGACTAAACACACATTTAGAGAGTTTCAGCAGAGGCATGGTGCGACAGAACAGCACTCGACATTTTCAAGCAGTTATGAAGGACATGTAAGTTCTATGGGCAGAAATTGTTTATATCGTGATTGTATTTGAATCATAATTACATTTATCAAGACAATTACAAGTTGTTATTCTAGCAGGAGATGGTTATTATTTATTACTCGATTAGCAAATTGTGGAGTATCACTAGAAACTGGTCCTAGGATGATTTTTGACTGAATGTAGTCATTTTCAGTACTTACTATGTGTCTGTGATAATAATAATAATAATAATAAAGAATTCAATTGAAACTTTTCTTAACTCAATGTCCTACAAAGATTAAAACATATATACTGTATATATTAGAAAATGATGCAGAGCATTGCACAAGCAAAGGGGTTTACCAGCAGATCTGGGTATATAATAAGGCTATAGTAAGAGATCTCTCAGAATGATGGGAACGAAAAAAGAGTATACAACTTCATCAGATCACAAAGGTAGACTAGGGCTATCCCAGGAACCTTTCCGTATGTTAATGCGAGCGTTTTATAATCTATACAAGCTTGCACAGGAAGCCTGCTGTAACTAAACCAGCACAGGGATGATGTGAGAACGGGAAGAAGTGCGAGTAAGAATTGTAGCTGCACAGTTCTTTTCAACTGCCAACCTCAGACTCTTCCATAAGATTGCCAGCTGGAAACGTGCCAGTGTGCTCCTTCTTTACAAATGCTTGTAGAAACAGTTTGCATTACTAGTGCTTGATTGTATACACCTGTGACCATAGAAGTGATTAAAATACATGAATGTAATTATTCAGATGTCAGATTGAATACGTTTGCCAATATTGTACCAATGATGTGATCTGGCGTAGTTGTAGAAAGCTGTAATATACAGATCTGTTCTGGATTTTAAACAAGTGATATATTTAACACTGTGTAGACATTATAATCATTGTATAGTCTGACCATTAGGTTTCTCTAAATCTAAATGAGGCTTCCTTTTATTAGAGTTCATCAATCTGTTTTGAGTAATCACACTGTAATGTTTTATCCTTATTTTTTCCATGAGGGTTTAGATGTTTACAATATGCAGAGTTATCATAGTTTGCAATAACCCTTCCAAACTGAATGTTATGCAGGAAAGTAATGAGTCAATTCCACAAGTGGGAATAGAATTTACTTGAATGCAAAGTCAAATATATACATTATATATAATATTTCTGCTTTCAAATACACACCTGTCAGCAAGCTTTCGTAGATAGTCGGGATATAATCAGGATTATAGTGAGGATTCTTTGTGTTTCTCCTTGAGTTGTTTTGGTCCTCATCATGCACAACGTTTTCAAAACCTAAGTATGTCATGGATTAATACATAGGCACAAAGTGGGGTCATGTGAGGCAGACAGTTGTTCACGCACCATAGTCACAGACTGATCTTCAAATCTGCTCAATAGTGACTGAGAAGGCGGTGATCTCATGACAGATAAAACATATTTTTTATATATTTTTTAAATCACACACACACACACACACTGACATATGAATCATTGAACAACAAGCTGAAGATTTCTTGAGTCTCGAACACACAGCAGACTATTTTCGTCTGTCTACCCATGAGGAGTTTTGGAAGCGGTTTCAAAACTGTGTTTAATCGAGCTGACTTTCTGTGGAACTGTAGTTTGTTCTGTTTGTGCCAAATAAGGTGGGGGCTATTCTGAAAGTCTGCCAGACTATTTCTGACAGCTTTATCTGGCTCCCTGGGATTGGATCTGGGTTTCTCCATGGCGTTTTTGGCTAGTGCCTAGAAACTCTACACCCTGAGCCAGTAATAACAATTCCCTCTTTGAAATGTGTCTTAACATGTAAGCAGTGCATTAATTAAAGAGACAGAGAACTCGACAAATTTGTTACACACACACACTCAGCTTAGAGTTCCTCCTCCATGTGCTGTTATGTCATGGCACTTAGTCAAAAGCCTCCAGTGGTCATTTGATGATCTCTGTTGTGTTTGTACTTGATGTATTATTTCTTTTTTTAAGCTTTTCACACCATGAAGTTTTTCTTTCTGTGTTTAACCACAGTGTTTATATTTTGGTTTTCTCCAACAGCATGGCACAAAAAGAGAAGCTTCAATGTCTGAAGGACTTCCATAAGGACATCCTGAAGCCCTCCCCGGGGAAAAATCCTGGCTCACGACCTGAGGATGAGGCTGAGGGCAAGCATCCTCAGCGGGAGAAATGGGCCAGCAAGATAGACTTTCTGCTGTCTGTGGCTGGAGGATTTGTTGGCTTAGGAAATGTCTGGCGTTTCCCATACCTCTGCTATAAGAATGGTGGCGGTAAGTTAAGAGTTCATACAGTATGTCTTGCTACTTTATGCAAAACAACAACAAAGGAAATAATTATTATCAATGTCATAAATGCCTTGAAATGATTCATGCCAATGTTCATCTTCTGGAAATGCACTAGTCTTGTAGGATTATTATTTAACCTAGTTAATGCAAGGTTTAAACCAGGTTTCAGTATAGAAGCAGTGGGCAGTGGTGGTTTAGTGGTGGCAGGGTCGGGGTTAATGGTCAGTTTTTTTACAAAATAATAATCATATTTAATAATCATATTTGTTTTGCTCATGTCTAGGTGCATTTCTCATCCCATACTTCATTTTCCTGTTCGGTGGAGGCCTACCTGTGTTTTTCCTGGAGGTTGCTCTTGGACAGTTCACCTCTCAGGGAGGAATCACTTGCTGGGAAAAAATCTGCCCTGTTTTTACAGGTGTGTATCAAGTTTGACCGAATAAAAGTCAAATTCTTGTTGGCTGAAGACAATAGCACATTTCCGTCAACTGTTCTTTTAAACAAACAATCTTAGGGGTTGTGGGAAATAGCATATCACAACAGGTGTTATAATTTGGTAAGAATAAAACAATAAAGGAAACTATACTTCAGGAAGGAAATTACAATACACCTCTTGAAAACAGAGGAAGACCAAGCAGCGGAATTAATAAATAGAGATTGTCTTCTAAGCAGAGTTAGCTTCTAAGCTAATATTTCCAATATTTTTAAGGATAAATTAAATAAATCTTTTTCTTACAGTTAGTCTCATCTTTTTCTCTGGGTTGCCACATGGCCTGCCATGAACTCAAACAGTGCTCGCTGTGTAACTACATTTCAATACTTGCTACACATACTTGCTCCTCATTAACATGCGCACTATGTGCACTGCTGCATATTCGAGTTCACTGAAGCCTAAACTTTACAAGTAAAGCTACATGGAGAATGTGAATCCTTTTTTCAGGAAAGGTTCACAGGGGTTCAATCAGGGATTATATTCTGCAACCACTGTTCAAATAGGTAACAGGATTTAATGATTAGTGGAACTAAAAACGCTTGATAATAGCAGTATGCTCCCTGTCCTGATTATCTGCATGTGTCACCCAGTAGTTTGTTCCCTTGTTTGGTAGGAAACATTTCTTAGAAGTGGCTCTTTGCCCGTCTACTTCTGAGAGAGAAAATCACTCGATAAAAAAGTCTGCCTTATTTGAATCACAAAAGCTCTGTGCTGCATTCTTTCCCAGCAACAACTAACAACTTTCCGCTCAGACCACCATGAGTCTGTTGCTGATATACTGTATTTCTATTAACTGCCGATGTTCTCACTGTTGCCATGCAGGAATCGGCTATGCTTCCATTGTGATCGTGTCCCTGTTGAACATCTACTACATTGTGATTTTGGCCTGGGGCTTGTACTACCTGTTCCAGTCCTTCCGTCCTGAGCTTTCCTGGGCCAGCTGTGATAACGGGTGGAACACAGAAAACTGTATAGAGGACACACTCCGCAAGAACATGAGCCTGTCTGGGAATCTCAATAATACCAACTTTACATCACCAGTCACAGAGTTCTGGGAGTAAGTGTGTGAATTTTAAACAGTTACATTTCTTCATCTAGATTGTAAGATCATGGTCCTGAATCATGAATCTTCTCTAAGATCGTTTATGTACAATGCTGTTGTGAATTTATAGCAGGTGTCCTTAATAACCTGCTGAAACAGCACATTTACAACCTTGCCTATCTGTGCTCTGTTTGCTAGACAGGCTTGGCTTAACACAGACTCAGCTCACATAAACTAATTATATAGTAAAGGGGCTGGAGTGGACTGGCTGAATCTGGAGCCATAAACTAGCCTCGTCCATTCTACTTATTATGGCTGGTTGTTTTGATTCATCCATTCATCCAAAGGGGACCTGGGGAACGATACTTACATTCAAAGATGCTTACACGTTACAAATTCCTTTTAAATAAGTATGTCAAGTGTCCTATGGTTGTGTCATCTTTAACCACACTTTTGCATGATAATAAGAGCAGAAATGACATTCAGCTCCCCAGTGATTTCCTAAAGATGAGTCTCTAGTCTTAAGAGCAACTAAAGTCCAAGTTGCAAGAGTTCTCATCTCTGTTTTTATGATAGTTCATCATGTTTTTCTTGGAATATTTGACTAGTATCTCATTTTTCAAACAGGCGCAACGTCCTGAGTATCTCCGACGGCATAGAGAACATGGGCCCTGTTAAATGGGACCTGGCTCTGTGTCTCTTAGCTATGTGGATCATCTGCTTTTTCTGCATATGGAAGGGTGTGAAATCAACTGGAAAGGTGAGTTTAAATACAGCAGTGTTTTCTATCATAGAGTCTTATGAATTATTACACAGGCAAGGGTACATAGTGTCTTTCCGACCATCATCTCCTAGCAGTGTTATTACTAGCAGTAGTCATTAGAAACCACCTTCTTACTGTGATTACTCTTTGAGTTCCGCACATACATGAGCAACTACAAGAAGTCAACATACTCTAGTATCGTTCTGTAGGTTTCCATATTTATTGATCACTTAATTTGTTGAAGGTAGCGTGCAATTACTTTCTGCCTATAAATTTGCCCAATATGTGGCACAGTTAAAATAGCACCCATAACCTCTCTGCATTGAGTGCTTTGTCTATTCTTAGGTGAATCACTAATAAAATTCGAATAATAATGAAGCATATTTAAAGGTTGTATATGCTACCTACAGGTACAAACTTTGTCCAGACACATGACTGACACATCCCCGTATTTATTTCCTTTAGGTTGTGTACATCACAGCAACATTCCCATTTGTCATGCTGGCTATCCTTCTGGTCCGGGGTGTCACACTTCCTGGGGCAGCTGAGGGCATCAAATTCTACCTGTATCCAAATGTCACCCGTTTGCAGGATCCTGAGGTAAGTGCCTTCCTTGAGCAGTATAGGAAACTATAGGAGTTAATTAATAATTACATGTTTTAAGACAAAAAGCGCACATTCAGAACATGTACTTATTATCTTTAACGCTTGATCTGTAGGTTTGGATTGATGCAGGAACACAGATCTTCTTTTCCTATGCCATTTGCCTGGGAGCAATGACATCATTGGGGAGCTACAACAATTACAACTACAACTGCTATAGGTGAGATTTCTCTACACAGGGTGGGGGGGCCGTGGTATTAGTCCAGTCAACAGGCAAAAAGTGGGGACCTTGGTGCCTTTTGTGTTAATTAACTAGCTCCATGACATATGTGTGACATAGGGACTGTTTGCTGCTGGGAGGCCTGAACAGCGCTACAAGTTTTGTGTCTGGCTTCGCAATATTTTCCATCCTGGGCTTCATGGCACAAGAGCAAGGGGTGGACATTGCAGATGTGGCAGAGTCAGGTACGAGGGTAAAAGTAGCAGTGATGGTGGGCACTGTTACTTCAAATAAAATGAGCCAATCACAACAGTGACAAAGTTGGAGAAACCAATACTAAAATCAAATGTATACATAAACAAGCTGAAGACATAGTTATTAATGGAGTATGCCACCCGGGAGCGATGCTCACTTTGGTTGGATTCATCAAGCACACTGTGGAAATATATTAACAGGAAGTGCATGGAGACCCTGGGAAAGCCAAGCCTTTCTCTGGATTTTGTCCAGTTTGTTAATGATGAAGAATCTACAGTTGTTCTGATACAGCTCTGTTAGAACTCCACAAGTCTGAGTCTGCGGGTATTAGGGTGGGTGGGTGTTACCAAGATCTTGTGCCAAGCTCACAGAAAAGAATATTACATTTTTCAGTCTGCTGGCCTGTTATGTTTTTGGATTTCTTTTCTCTCTGTTCAGATATAGAATTGTTGAGTGTGCTATTCTGGTTCACATTCCATTACTAAAATGATCTTATGTGAATGCTGGATTCACTGGCTTCTTTTTTTCAGTGTTTGGATGTTCTGCAATATCTTGCCTCTAAGGAGTCTCTGGCATGCTCAGCCTCACTTTACATTATGTATAAAGAATAAATCTTTATGGCTGTGTTTAGATATTGACATCTAAGTTAAACTTAATGTGGGCTGCTCTGCAGAAGAATACAGTTGTCCACAGGAATCTCCCAAAATAGCGTTAGTGTATGACTGTACTGAATATTATGTAACTTCTTCGCGAAAGGTAAGCAAAGCACATGGGTTGTTTTTCTCTGGTGTTGCCAAGGTCCTGCTTGCTTTAGTTGCTGAAACCTGGTCCTGGGAGAAGAGAATCATTTTGAACAGTCACATTTATTTGTAGTGGACAAATATTCGGCTGCAAATTCTGCTGTTTGATTTGGGGTTGTTAATGCCAGGTTACCACCTGAAAGAAGCTTTACCAAGAGAAAGTTGCTGTCTGTTTCTCTTTGTTGTTGCTGTTGATATTTGAGCAGAAATACTGAGTAATACTCTGTAGTACTCAGTGTATGGTTGTGGTAGAAAGTTTCTTGTCTGGTTAATTTCGAAATATATATTTGCATCCTTAGTGCTTATGATTTGCCTGCAGTAATTGCTGCGATGCCTTCGATGCCTATCCTCCCAGTTTCTTGTTTCTATTTCTATTTAATCTCTGCCGATGTGCTCACTGTAGCGACATGAATCTAACCATGCATATGATTAGTGCTGCTAACTTTACTATCCTCCACCTCCTTTTCCCATTTCTGTTCCCCTCTAGGTCCTGGCTTGGCCTTCATTGCTTACCCTAAAGCTGTGACGATGATGCCACTGCCTACATTTTGGGCCATTCTCTTCTTCATCATGCTCCTGCTACTAGGTCTTGACAGTCAGGTCAGTGTTTTACAGTTGGTAATTATACACAAACACTGCATTTCTATGCTATATGCCAGTTAAATTAAAACCATGGGAAGTTGGCACATCAAACACCAAATATACCAAAGATGCTGAAATCTGAGTCTTACAAATTCGTTATGCTTGTGCTAGTCATAATTCGGTGATCATCCTGGATGATTCTTTTGTACCAAGCTCAAGTAGTATTATTAGTTATCTTGAGGTTCATTATTCCACGTGACATTTTAGCTTTTCTTTTTGGAAGAACATTGCAAAAATGTCTACAGTTCGGTTATGTTTTGTCAAGATGGAGCCCTGAGCGTACAAACCTTTGCAATACTTTACAAATCTCAAAACTGATATTGTATTCTCAATAGAACATGGACAACATGTCAAATGTCGAAAGTGAGACATTTAGAAATGTCATGCCATATATTGGCTCATTTGTAATTTTGTGACAGTAACACATCTCAAAATAGTTGAGACAAGAGTCTGGAGTTAAAGGTACAAAAAGGAACAGCCGGATGACTGACTGGCAATAGGTAATTAACATGACTGGGTATAAAAGAGCATCTTGGAGTGGCAGTGAGTCTCAGAAGTAAAGATGGGAAGAGGATCACCAGTCCCCCTAATTCTGGGCCGACAAATAGTGGAGCGATATTAGAAAGGAGTTAGAAATAAACTTAACTTTTTTGATTATAGCAAATGTCTGCAATGAAACAAAGAATTAAAATTTTAAAGGGGTATGAATACTTTGCATACCCACTGTATGCAAACTTCTTATGGACATGGATTTCATGCCATTTTTGAGGCTTTTACTGATTTATTTAAGCAGTTCCGGGCCACAACATACATGTTTAATAGAACAAACATGTTTTTTTAAGAATTTGGTGCAAGTTAATTTGTTTTCTGAGATAAATACAGGGTTAAAATTATACATACAGATGATTAATTCAGTGGTTCATAAAGTTCCAAATGCCTTATAACTTTCTAAGTTCCAACCCTTTTAACTTCCAGAAGGTGACCAGCTGGCAGTTTGTTTTACAGCACTCACTGGATTGACCAACAAATAGTACAACTTGTAAATAGGAATGTAATATTAGCTAGTAGTTGAATGGATTCCAAACTGTTGCAGTTTGCACAATAGAGATTTCTTAAATACACTTGGGCAAACCTCAGTAATAGAACTAGGCCAAAATATTTTGCTGTTATGCTAAAAACTTTGGCATGTACAGGGGTTTAGACAATAAAACTAAAACACCTGGATTTAGATTTAGACCACAATAATTTATTAGTATGGTGTAGAGCCTCCTTTTGCGGCCAATACAGCGTCAATTCGTCTTGGGA
>JAOUQT010000001.1:9690654-9700973 GCA_025769995.1 Xyliphius kryptos | reverse complement strand
GCAGAGAAAGAATTTCCCTCTGGGGATCAATAAAGTATCAATTATTATTAGTATTATTATTCTTATTAGATAAAACACTCAAAATCACATGAAGAACTGTGGAAGACACTTAAACCATTTAGAAACTGATTAATGTTACAAAAGTGCTTTAAGACTATATCAGTAAACACAATCTTTTCTGAATAGACACGAAACAAATAAGAATATCCTTTAATAAACTGTTACAGAATTGTGCATGTGGGGTTTTTTTTGGGGGGGATTTGAGTATGAAAAAATGGGTTTAGTTGAGGTCAGTGTGGAATAGGTGGGTATCTACTAGATCTAATATATATATATATACTGACTCTGCCATTCGAACGTTAAGGAGAAGTTTATTTCACCATTAAGGAGCTAGAACGGAGAAGAGTCTAGAAGCATGCCTTCCTCATTCCCTAAGAGATGGGGGCACAAGTCGGCAGTGCTAGACGACCGGAGTGCGGTGCGGGGTGTGATAAGTGCTGTAATGTACAGGACTATTCTTAGTTTCGTAAGCGAGTATCAGTGTTTTAAAACTGAAGTGAGCAACTACAGGGAGCCAGTGGAGAGTGCCGAGCAGTGGTGTAGTGTGTGTGACCTTGGATTGAACACTGAATACAAGTCTTGCAGCTGAGTTCTGGATCAACTGTAATGAAAGGATAGTACTCAGAGGTAGCCCCGCTAAGAGAGAGTTGCAATAATCCAGTCTCAAGATGACCAGGGACTGAACCAGGATATGCGTGGCCTCTGAGTTACCCCTAGGTAGTATGCCATGGTAGATGGGGTGAATTGGACGTTGTCGATAGAGAAGACAAGGAGCTGTTGGGGACAAATGTTTCCTGGAAAAAGTAGCACCTCCATCTTCAGGATTCAACTTCAACCGGTGATCCGCCATCCATGCTGATATGTCAGCGAGACATGCCGAGCTCTTGGCGGAGACTTAAATGTCTGAGGAAGGAAAGGAGAGAAATAATTGGGTGTCATCAGCATAACAGTGATATGAGAAGGTGAGGATTCCATGTGAGGATTTAACTTCACAGAGAGAACGAGTGTAGAGTGAGAACAAAATAGGACCAAGCACAGAGCCTTGTGGGACACCAGTGTTCAGTTTACAGGATGAGGACATAGATTCTCTCCACGATACCTGATACAACCTGTCAACAAGGTAGGAAGCAAACCATTGCCAAGCTGTTTCCTGGATTCCAATACTCCCAAGGATGGATAAAAGCGTCTCGTGCTTAACTGTATCGAATCCTGCTGAGAGGTCCAGGAGGGTGCGGACAGAAGACAGTTTGGATGATCGAGCTGCAGGAAAACTCTTAGTGATGACCAGAAGGGCTGTCTCAGTTTATCTTTGATTTTGTTCTGTGAGAGATAGTTGGTTATAAACACTGTGCGGTCTAGAACTTTAGATAAGAAACAGAGAATTGATACCGGTCTGTTGAGAGAGTAGAAGAATGCTTTAATAAAGGGAGAGAATTATTTGAGGGATAGAGTTTACCAGATGAGTAAGAGCTGAATCTCTGGCAGATGTCATCAGTTTTCTTGTCATTCAGCTGATCTCAGTTCTCTCCTGTTGCTGCGTAAAACATCAGAAAGCCAGGAAACAGGGATAGATGACTTCTTTTGAAAGATGAGGGGCAAAGGCAGTCAATGGAAAAGAAGAGTGAAGAAATGTGAGTGTCTGTAGCAGAGTCCAGAGACAATGTACAGAAGGATTCAGGATCTAGAAAGGATGATAGAGTTTGGGAAGCTACAAAGGAAGGGGAAATCGAGTGAAAGTTAGGCTGGGTAGGAGAGGGAGGCAAAAGGGTAGTATTAGGTTGGGGAGGAAAAGAAATCAGAGGTGTGACCCGGTGTAACCACGATCTTAGAAGCTGGAAACGGTTACGTGATGACAAGGTCCAGGACGTTTCCTCCCTTGTGTGTTGAAGAAGTTTCGTTTGCAGACAGAGAGAGGAGTCTAGAAATTAAGAGATGCAAGAAGGGCAGAGCTTGTCTCCAGGGAGGTTGAAAAATAACTTCTAAGCGAGAATAAAGTAAACATGTAATGGCTTTGCAGTATCATGAAATACTATTATCTATGTTCAGGAAATAGGAACCTAACAAAGAAGCTCACATTCTAACTCTGCTATTGTTTTTTTTTACCTCCAGAGGATTAAAGCAGTGGCCGCTCCAGTTCGAGGCAGTACAAATGCTTGCTCTCAGGTGTACCGAGCAAAGGGAACCGAAGCGGCAAATCCTCTTGACCCCAGTGGGAACAACGGCTTACACAAACCCAGCCACACTATCATAGAAACCATGATGTGAGCGCTCTCTATGAGAGAATCTAAATCACCTGCTTACATATTGTAAATATTAAATAAACATGTTGACATAGTCATAGGACCAGGTTTACAAATATACATTTATGCACTAGAAGAATTTTTTTTCTTTCTTATTATTTCCTTTTCTTCATTTTTTACCAAGGAGGTTACACTTATGTCATTTTATCATTGACTGCTTTTAATATATTTAACTTGTCATGTATAACATTGATATATTACTATTATTACTGTTTGGTTTCCATTCACAAGCACGAGTATTTTGAATTAGTCAAATATATATATATATATTGGAGTATATATGTTGGAGTGGACAAGCCCAGACCAATTGCTGCAAATTTGGATAATATTTATAAATGAACATTAGTGTAATTAGACTAAAAGTGTCTTTGTTGACATTAGTAAGACAGCTGTCCATATATGTGTAAAATCAAAACTAATTGGACATTTAAGTGCAAACATTACATTCACAGTGGGACAGATATATTATTTTCTGTTGTAAGGTTAACGCTCAGATCAACACTGCGTATCCTGGTTAATGGCTTTTTAACCATTGATCTATTCAAAAGCACAAGTGGTCAAACTTATTCCAATTATACTGCCTGATCTTTCACCATCCATTTTGTCTCAGTGGTCAGAATTCAGAGTTGACAATTCCAAAAGGTAGCTAAGAAAATTGTCATGCTTATTTAAAAATTAATTTTAATGTGCGTGTAGTTTTTTTTTTTACTTGCATATTTCCTGTATTTGTGGTTGCCAGATTTTGCATATAAGACATACAGTTTTCAGTCATGTTTAAATTAAACAAAGATAGAACATGTAGAGTTAGAAGAAACCATTTACAAATGAAAAAAAAAAACTCTCAAGGAGACAATAATCGAGAATAGAGATGAATCACTGTAAAATCTGGCTTCAGCGTCGTTATTCAGACGCTTTTAAAATTGCATCTGATCCAGCACCTTCTATTTTTTGTGTTCTAATGTAATGAAGACAGGTTTAAGCTGATTGTGGTATGTACAGTATTAGTAAAAGAATGTGTCTGATCTTACTTAGTTGGGTCCAGTCGTTGTCTTGAGACCGTCCTTTTTAATCTTGAAATTGACTGCAATCCTACTGGAATGTGAATCGTACATTTAATCAGGTTATTCACCTTGCATTGAGATTAGTCAAGTACAACTTTTGGCTGTTTCCAATTAGGGGCGTGACTCATTTGAGGCAAGTTTTTTCGATGGACCTTCTTGTAGCAGCCCCACCCTGGGATTCAATCCCAGGTACTAATGCTCCTGGCTTTTTAAAATAGCCTTATCTAACCCTGTGTAGAATTAATCATGAGTATCTAATTTATACCGTATACATTGGTGATGTATGTGAAAATGGACTGCCTCAAATTTACCAGGGTTAAAAATTCTTCATAATCAAGGCACTTAAGTAATTCCCAACACATAAATAACACAGAATCTTGTGGTTATGTCTGTATTTGGGGCGGCATGGTGGCACAGCTGTCATCTTGCAGCAAGAAGGTCCTGGGTTTGATCCCTGTATGTAGTGCCTGGATAAAGCATGATAACGAGTGTGTCCTAATGATTATAACCTGGTGATCGAAATAATGTTCCGCCTGTCAGGAACAGCCACAGGTGCTTTAAAAGGAGTTAAATAATATTAGGATTTTAAGACAGAGGCACGCACATGGTTGCCATATTGGCCATTAAATTCTTACTCGAGCATTCATAGTTCAACTCTGAATACGGCCCATGATTCAAGTATTAGCGTAATTAAGTACACGAAAACATTTAGCCCAACTTGTTTTGAATGTATCAGGGCGACATCGGGCACTTGCCCAGATCTTGTGTCACACCAATTCTAAGGTAGTAATTCATGGTCAAATCCAATCTGTTTGTATATTTCATTCTTTTCTTTTCCATTTGCCTTTTGTATTCTTAATCTTATGATTGTCAGCAATCCTTATTTTATAGGACAAACTATTTATATAGTGCTTTTAATTACTGCAATCTGTGGAAAGTTTGATGTGCAATATTTGTAGAATGGTTATGCATTGTTCCTGTCTTTTAAAAAGATGGTACTTGCAGTGAATGTGTTCTTTGTAACAAGATAACAGGAAATATTTTGGGGGCAATTTTGGGGCCAATGAAAAAAAATTGCACAATAACACCGAGCTAAATAGTATTTACTGTGATTCTAAACACTATACTATGTAGTATTTTAGGAAGATATGCTACGACGTCTGTCGAACAGAATATATATTCATTCTATCTCATCTTATCGTTTTATTTTTAAACAGCCTGGTATGGAGTGATATGGTTGTATCATCTCATTAAACAATATAGGAAGACATATTTATTTGGTTATAATAATGAGGAAGGTAGAATCTTTTTTTTGACCTTACCTGAATGAACACTTGCTCTTGCACATGCTATTTCTGGAAGAAAAAAAGGTCTGAAAACGTGAAAATGAAATAGTTCAATTGTCATAGGATACAATCCAGGGGTCAATAGAATATCTCTGTTCTTGATAGCACAGATTGGCTAGATATTAAAAATCTATTGTTGATCCATCATGCACAAGCGAAAAAAAACTAGGTTTAATCTCACGATCTGATCCTAATTCAGAAACTGAGGCTTAGATTCATCTTATAAACCTACACGCTTTTAACACAATAGTCATTGTTCTTCATTCACAAGGACATTATATATATTTTTTTAATTCTTGGTTATAACATGGAATCAAATTTATTTTAAAAAAAGAACCTAAAACATTATTTTCTTTATTAATAAACATTTATTTTTAAAAAAACAAAGCCTCCTGCTTTTTTGCTGGACCTGGGTTTTTGGTGTCCTGGGACAGTCTGCCTGTCCAAAGACATGTATGCTAGGTGAACTGGGAAATCTAAATGGTCTTTTACTAAGCTTGAAAGTATGAATTTTGCATCAGGAATGGAATCTGGTGTAAAACATCTGCCAGATTGACAATCTGAGTAACTCGCTGTGGCAGGGTAAAGCTGAAAGATGACAAAATAATTCCTAAAGCAATATTTGTTCCATAATTAAAGATTTAAGTGAAATCTAATGAAGGCTTTAAATTCTACTGTATATAAAGTTACCCAACAGCCAACAGGAGTATTTCAACACATGCCCGGGTTCCAGAATTACCACATACGCTAAGCTTTATGGAAAAATTAAACATTGTATTAATGCAGATCCTAGCTATGTTGTCTGCATTACTGTTGCAGGGGTCAATGCTCCTTCACCCCAGCTGCTTCTATAGTAGTGCTCCTATTTTAAACCTACTGATAGCACCCAAGGGGATATTGGCGAGTTTGCAAAAATGTATAAAACTTCCCATGCTTAACTAGCAGAAGGAGGAAACATTTGTTTCTCAGGGTGCATGTGATATATGAGTCAGATTCCAGTGGAGATGAAAATATGTGTTGTTTATTATCCTGCCATAAATCATAGCCATCTCAGTTTAGATATGGGGATAAAACTGAGTGGGATTTATTAGCTATTATTTTTAATATATAGTTGGCCGGATGATTTAATGCAATAAAATTTTAGTCCATCTATTTATTCACTGTACAGTTGATTGTTCTTCCATAATGGTTAGGTATAAGAACACTTTTTTCCTCAAATGTCCTTATATGAGCAGTTCCATTGATGTGAACGATCTGCCCATCTATATTGGTGACAACACTATGCCTTGGGTTGTAGCTTTTAATTCTTTTAGCACTCCACTTCTAAATTCTCGATTTTGATTGGTCATAAGTTGGCACTATGGTGTAGAGCATAGCGCTGCCGCCTCACAGCAATCGTTTCCAGGTGGAGCATCCTGAGTCTTTTCTGTGTGGAGTTTTTTTGTGGACTTAGCATATTCTCCCCAGTTTTATATAAGTCTCCTCCCTCAGTCCATAAAAATTGTGGTAAGCTATCTCCGGCCCAGCTGAAACAAGCCTGCCACGGTCAGTCAGCTTATCCCGATCCCACATGGCACATCTGTGCAGCCAACTATCACAATGTGATGACAGCGTATGACACATCGCGTGATTGTTCATAAAGAGTTTGATCGATTTATTATAACGGCAACCATAAAACTATTATAACAGACTCACATTTGTGAGCTTTATACTTTAATATAAATCACACATCAACGGAGAAATCTGAAACATTGGAACGTAATGTGTGTTGGTTTTTGAAAGGCTTCGACAGGGTCAGCACATTCAAATTACATTTTTTTATCAATTATTGTTAAAAATGTAAGGAACTTAACATTTATGGACATTCCACTATATCAGATGTAACAATACATTGCTCTTTAAATAATAACCATTGGCATTTTACTGTGGTATAAGAATATGATCTGATTTCCTCAGTTTGCTCTTGTTAGTAGAACAAAATCTCTCATGCCGATCCAATCAGAGCTAGTCTCTGTTTATGATGTCACTACAACTTCTCACACACAGGGTTAAGATTAGGGTTTAGGGTTAGGATTTTAATTGCCCAGCAACCTACTCTCGATTTAAACCATCGCTCATGCATCGTAGTACAAATCAGGATTTGGGTTAAAATCAATGAGGTTGTAGTGATATCAAAGAGAGATGGTAATCTGATTGGATAGGATTGCTGTTGGTCCCGGGTTAAGCTGGAGAGATGGAGTTCCAGGAGCTAGAGCAAACTGAGAAAATCACAGAGAAATAAAAAAAAAAAAAATAAAAAGTAATATATATAGCAAATGTTCTTGCAGTGACGTCCGGATTATTTTAATTGTATCATGCGTATTTAAATTGAATACTAATATAATATGTGAAGAGGTTACTGATAAGATTTATTCAATTACTGATAAGAAATATTTATACTCAATTGTTTTTTTTTTATTGTCGTCCCAAAGCCATTAACTATGCATAGAGATTTCTATTGTTATTTTTCATTTTTTCACTGCACTTTAACACAACTCTGTTATTCACTCACATGCTGGTTAAACTATCATTGACTAAACCAGGATATTCTGTAGGAATATTTAGACTGATATTTACAGTTTCTATCGTTTATTTGATTGATCAATCATTTATTGACATTTGCACATATGATCAATATATTTTTTAGTTTCTCTTAAGCCTCAGTTCTTTGAATTTCTTTCCTTTAATACGGTGTGTAAAATAAATACACTGTTAAACTATATAACTATAAACTATGTACTGATTATAACCAAATGTTGAGATCACAATAAACTGTAACAAATAAGAACTCTCTGTGACTGATGTCCATTCATTCATTCTTTATACCTGCTAAATCCTGTCCATGGTCACGCCAGCAGCATAGGGTGCCAATCTATTCTAGGGTGCACAGGCATACACACACACACTATGGCTAATTTAGAGACACTTATTAATCTGATGCATGTTTTTAGTATGTGGGAGGAAAACGAAGCACCTTGAAACACATGGACACGGGAAAACAACATAAAGTCCACAGATAAAGAACAAAGGACACCCAGTAAAGAATAAATGCCAGGCTCTTCTTGCTGTGAGGAAGCAGTGCTCACCACTTCACCGCCTATTTGTTTAAAAGCTACTTATTTAATTAGTTTAAAATACATAAATGATATCTGAATAAAAATCTGCCATTGTTCAACATTTCATATTTAATCCAAATGAAGACGTGATGTTGATGCCTTGAATGGATTAAATTAACATCTGTTTCAGTGTTTCAACAGATATAGACATTGTGTTGTGCTTTTCTGATACATCCAGACCTCTAGGGAGAGCCAGTGCTTCCAATAGCACTTCCTGTATCTTTTGAATTGTGGTTAGCTATTGCAGAATGTTAGCAGCAAATAGATAGAGTCTTAAACACAGCTCAAGTCATGGCCCTTTCTATAGAAATGTACTTCCATTTTTATTTAGTATGTGTACCAAATCTGACTATGTGTTGCGTGCACACTTGTTGTTGGTGGTTGGCTAATGCTAATGTCTGCAGAACATGTTTGCTGGTACATCAGCATTCGAAAATGATTGCGTTCGGGTGCAGAAGGATTTTTAATGGATCTTAATCAGGTTTACCAATGAGAAAAATATGAAACAGAGAAGAAAAAAAAATGTCCTAGTGGACTACAGCTATATACTGTTTAGCTGCCCTTGCTCTCTCCAGGATTTCCCTCCCCCTATTCCAGTTTGTGTGTGGTTTTGGGAAATAGTTGTATTGTCTGTGTAGAAAACTTGAGTTTATTGTACAACACCAATCACACTTTCCTGGCTCTTTCAGTAACACGTGAGAAGTTATGCTCTTAATTCTGGATACTTATTTACACAGAGGCTAAGACAAAACATTCTTGTTCATTGTATATAGGTCTGAATGGAAAGGGTCCAGCCAGGAGATATAACATATAACGGTGTACTACATAAGCATTTATCACGAACACATTCTAGTGAGGCTGAAGCAGTTTATGCTAGGATTATCCTGTTGTAATGCTACGTTTCATCTCTTCTAATGTCCAGTCCCTGTTATGCAGACACATATCTGTCAAAATTTATTGCAGCTTAGTATAAAAATTAAGGAAGTGTATTTTTCCCACAATATACTCTGTGTGTGTGTGTGTGTGTGGGGCATTTCTTTATATATTTGTGACAGAACACCAGTATTGTGAGTGCTTTTGGTGTTGTGAGGACATTTTGTGAATGTCAATGAAATGAAATGAAATCATTGAATTTCATTGAATGACAATGAAAATGTTTTTTTATTTGTTTTTTACAATTAAATAGAAATAAAGAGCAAAAAGAAAGCATGTATTGCTCTGGTTAGGGTTAACTCTATCATTGATTAGCTGATCATTGATTAACATTTATAATGAAGTCTATGGAGTGACCTCACAACTATAGTAATATTAATGTGTGTGTATGGATTCCTAGGGCTGCAACAACACTCAAGACATTGAAAAGCTCATTCAGCTTGTCCTTATTCCACGGAGCACATACGTGCAGTTAGTCATCACATATTGAGGACAGTTTATGAGATATAGATCTCATAAAGCCTGTTTACAAGAAATCCACCTCCATTTAGTTCCTTTTTACAGTTTAATACGCTTCATAGTGTTTAATACGCTTCATAATGTCTGAGATATTCTATCACACACAATGAGAATGTGAATTGTGGGCAGATGACCACATCCAGGTGTTTCATGGTACAGGGTTGTGTTGGTGCCCATGGTCAAGTTCATTTGCACTTCCATATACAATTCAATTTTAGAGCAAAATATACTGCCCTCAACACGACATCTTTCACAGGGACAAAATCAGGAAAAAATAGGATTGACACTCATTCCAGTCTTACTTGAGGAACATGGATTCATCCATTTTCTGATGCACATGTTGACTAACTGGAGATCCTCTACCTATCTATTGTGCAGACTGTTTCTGTAGCATATCGTGATTAATCACCTTATTACTAGACACTAACCTGCATCTGTCCCAACTTATCTAGATGGTGGTGCAGAAATCAAATGCAGGAATTAAAGAGTGTCTGTTGTGAAGTCAAGGTAAACATTTTACTTTAAATTAGCATTCTCCATACTGTCCCACTTAAAATAGTCTTAACCTACACACGAGCACATTGACTGCCTTGGATAACTCGTTCACCAGCCACTCTTGTTTTGATCCCTCTTTTTTGTCATTTACACCAGTTTATTTTGCCCCGTAAAAACACAGTCATCATTTGCAATGGTTGTCTGCACAGATTTGCTCCGTGGTATAGGGATAAATTGACTGAGCATCCCAATCTCTTGACTGCCGTTGCAACACCAGGAAATCAAACCATTGTCACTAACGTGCCTTGTTATTACCAACTACATGCTCTACCAGCTATTCAGGCTGCCCAGTTTCTAATATCATACACAGAATCTCTGAGCCTCCTTTTGCGGCCAATACAGCGTCAATTCGTCTTGGGAATGACACATACAAGTCTTGCACAGTGGTCA
>JAOUQT010000001.1:9607738-9618418 GCA_025769995.1 Xyliphius kryptos | reverse complement strand
TTACCCTGCTAATTGAACCTTCACACTCTGCTCTAACTGGTGCAATGTGCAATTAATGAAGATTAGCCACCAGGCTTATACAATTTAGCCATGAAACCTCCCACACTAAAATGACAGGTGTTTCAGTTTCATTGTCTAACCCCTGTACATGAACAAACAGTGGCATGTCCAAAATTATTCATACCCTTCTTAATAATGAATAGGAAAGCCTTTATTGGCTAATAGATGATTCAAAAACTTTCTATAATTGCTGACCAGTTTTTTGCATGTCTGGTATTTCTGCCCATTTATCTTTAGCGATGAGCTACAACTCTTATAGGTTTCAGAGACTTCTTGCCATCACCCTTCTCATTAGCTGCCTCCACAGATTCTAAATTGAAAACCTCTAAAATGTAGTTATACTTTTATATTGTATGTTATTGCCTGTATAAACATTTTGTACATTGTGAACTGTAGCCTGTGAACACACATTTTCAGAATTGTTCCACTTGTTGATCTGCCTTTCTTTGTCCCTCACACACCCCTAAAACCTCATGCTTCCTGAAAAACTTCTCACGCATCATTGTCTTTGTTATCCCCAAATAACAATGGTTTACTCACAATTGCTGAAATTTGTCATGACACCCATGTCCCGGCTAAGACAAACATTTCGCTCCTCAATGCTTCTCAATTTTATTAGGCTAGTGACTGAGGTATGTGGGTCAGTAAATCCTTGCCATTTGTCTCTTTCATGTTAAATTTAAAGTATATTCATCAGTGTTTAAGTGTTTATGCTGCTACATTTCTTTGTGCTCTTAACTTAAAAATATTCGTAGAACATGTCATATGCTTTGCGATTGTTGGCTGCACAGATTTGCTCTTGCTATAGGGATAAACATGAAAATGCCAATCACTTGTCAGTTTTTGCAGGCCCTGGGAATCGAACCCCAGACAGTAAAGCTCTTGGTTTTTACAGCAGCGCATGGTTTCCGGGCTGCTATCCAGGCTGATTCCCTAATAAGTGTAGGTAATCAATTTAAACTAAAGCCCTTGCTCAAGTTGATTCCATTAATTCGTTCAGAAAAAATCACCATAAGGCAGAAATGTCCTTTGTAAATAGTTCTTAGGTTGAAGATCACTGCCTGGATGTTCTCATAGTTAAAACACCTAAAGTGGACGGTTCATCTGTTTGCCTTTGATGGCTGTTCCATGTGGCCAGATGCTGGTATGTAGAATCTAATGCTTCTATTGTCCTTATGATCTGGTATGTGAGGGAGTATAACTCTCACTATCCCTGCACTCACACACTCCAAAACAGGCCTAGAGCAGAGGTGCCATTTGTTATCGCAGGAGGTTAACTCCTGAGATATTCAGGAGTGTCCTAAACTGTCTCGGCTGATCACACTAAAGTGAGATGCCAGATTATACTTTTAGGATGGGAGTATTAGTCTGAATGTTGACAGATAAGCATGATATATTTGTCATATTGAACTGAAATATTATTATTGGAGTTTAATTGACAGAACATCAGGCTATGTCCTTTTACTTGTTTTACAAGATTTTTTTAACCTTCAAATCTTCACACCTTGTTCTTACCTGATTATCAGCCTGTCCTGTGCCTAGGTACACATTTAAATGTAGTGCTGTGTTTCCTCAGTCCTAAGAGTACAGTATGTCTAACAGAGATCTCAGCATCTACAAAACATCCTGTTTAATATTATTTATTAAACACAAACATATCCGCACTCAATATAGAATACATTTTAATCAAAATAATCTCCCTGTGTGTTGTAAATTTGTCCATTTGTCAACACAATTTTGTATTCTCTTCATTTTAAATTGTTTTAGGTTTAGCTGCAAAACACAAGTACACGCTATCTTCATGAGATGTGAATCTTCACCATTGTAGGACTTCTTTCAGGGGAACGAATCATGTTTCCAGATGCCTAAATGCTTATCTTTTTTCTCATCTGTGAGTTGTTTCGGTACTCATCTCACAGACTTTTCAAAAGCCAGGTCTGTCATGGATTATTGCATCGGCAGAGACATATAGCGCAACAGAATCAATTCACATGCGAACACAATGCTAGCTAGCACCCGTGGACTTGGACAGGCATCTGGTTAATTCTTCATGGCTGACACCTTTGTTGAAATTCTCTATTCATTTTTACACATTTTTCGCAACTCATACTGTGCACAGTCTGTGCAAGTCTTCGATAATACACAAAATATACAAAATATAATCACAGAACCCTTCTCGACTTTTATGTAAATCATAAGTGTGCACAGCTGGTTAGAGGAGACAGTGACCTTGTATGGAAAAGTGCAGATACAGAGGTTTTCATATAACAAATATGCTAATAATTTTTGACTCATTCTTTTATATAGCTGTAAATAAATGCCTATATTTTCAGAAATATATTTATGCATATGGAAGACAATAATAGGTGTTCTTAGGCGTTTTTTGCTTTGTCTTATTATTTACCAACTTAACATATATTTGCACTGGGTGCTTTGCACTTAGGCCCCATGAGAACGATTAGAGTCATGTAAATCGTTCTTCCCTAAATTTTGTCTTTGATAAATGATTCCAGAAACAGGGAATAATTTTTAACTGTGAAACAGGTTACCTGGTTTGTTAAATTGTAATGGCAATGTAAATGATATGAGACTCGTGTATAAGTATGACTGCGTTCCCGTCATTAGAAAAGCAACTGGTGCTGAGGATGACTTTAAAAAACAAATAAATAAATAGTTTCACGATAATGCACATGTACACATCACTGACCATGTTGTTAACAATTGGCAGAAACGCCTCTGTATAATCCTTCTCTTGCTCCTCTAGACATCACCTGTTCGGGCTTCTGAAAAGCCCACATGTAAAAAGATTAAAACGTGAATAAAGCTGTGTATTTGTAAATTGCTGATCAACCTAAAATATTGTTTTAATGATAGAATATGAAAGTTGTTTGACAGCTGGACAAACAGCCGAACAGCCGAATTGCTGCAAATTTTTCACAAACACTCGTAAACAGTGGGATGATGCATACCGAGCAATCAATGGAACAGAGACTATTAAACACAATGCATTGCTTTTTCTTATAGTCTGACTTGTCATCTGCTTACCAAGGCCAAGAAGAGTACTAAAGGCACTCCTCCGTTACACAGACCACACCAACACTACATTCAGTTTAATATCCTCCATCATGACTGAGTCTCTGCGTGAATGCTCCACCTTTTCATCACCGTTTTCTTTACTGGGAAATCAAACGGTGTTAGTTCTTGTTATAGGGTCTATTACAGTATTCCAACACCTACTATATTAACTCCTTTAAACCAATTCACAGTGGGAAAATTCTTCACTTCAAAGTCATGGATGCAACAAAACATATTTTTTTACCTGGAACATTGAACAGATGAAATCATTTTTCCTCTCTGTCACTCATTTTTACTGACATAGTTTGTGTTACGGTTTGTTCCAGACTGCTGTGGTGTTTTATGCATTGAGAAGACATATATCAAAAGAAAACAAAGTCACAGTGGGGGAAGAAGCCAAAGACCCGATTGCTTAACATTCAAAAGTCTTAACACATGGAAGTGCCTGAGAATGAGCTACTTCCGCTTCCTGATTTGCGTTTCTTTTCCCACGCTTTTGTGTTTGTTTTCTTTCCTTGTATTGAAAAAGCTAATGAGTGACTTATGTCTGGGTCATAGGAATTAAACATGTGACTCAATTTTGACTTGATCTACAAATGTAGATATTTTATTATATATCTATTAATTAGCTTAATGAGAATGTTATAAGTTGAATGCAAACAGTACATTACATTCAAACGACATATCCAAATCCCACACATTTTAAAAGTAGTAATAAATGAATAATAAATTGCCATACTAACTTGACAGGATTTAGGTTGTTAATGAATGATCACCTCTTTGCACTTAATCACCACCAGATTAGTTTTTAGAATAGCTCTGCTTCCCTTTACTAAGCATTAATCACATGGTGATCAACCAGCAAGAAGTGTTTTTAGAGTCAGCAACAATGATGGAAACCATCTTCTTTATTCCTCATAAATCAGAGTTAGTAATTCCTTATAAATCAATCTTATGGCAAATTCCAGGGAATTAATGATGAGGTGAGGTGTAATTCAGACTTTCTTTCTTTTCCACCCACTGCATTCTGTCACAGTTAACCTTTAAAAACACCCTGAAGGATAATTTTGTAAAATTATTTTTATTAATACCAGATGGATTGCAGATGGAGTTCACATGTGGAATATCATCTTTGGTTCAATAGTGTGAATTAATTTCCTTTAGCAGAAAGATTAATAACTGTGCTAAGATTTGGAGGAAGTCAGTTAGGGCTGTTTGATCGTTCCTTGAGTTGAACACCTGCTGTTGTAAATCCAGCCTCAGGCGTGGATCCAAATCTTATGGACATTAAATCAACCTGAGATGTAAATCAGACTTAAGTTTTTACAAAAATGCTGCTGTACAGACTCTTTGATGCTCACCGGTCATCCCCAACTGCTTCTGAGAAGCTTAAGCAGCTGCCCAGGACTTTCTGTAGAGGTATCGGTTGATTCAAGCCTTTTTTTCTCCTGGAATTAAATTCGATGATGAATTAAACTTCATGTGCCTCAGAGGGTTGTCTCAAAGGTTTCTGTCTGATGAAAATCCTGCTCATACTGGAGTAGCAGCATAATTGGTATAGCTTTTGTGGTTGTGAAAGGATGAAAAAAAAATCTGCCAAATTTCCATTTTGCATATGTTTAGCCCTAAGCTCACTTTGTCCGTGTTTGAAACTCTCCACAGGGGTATTTGCAGTACTATAAGAGGGTCTCTATGGTTCTGTCTACAATAAACCCCAGCATGGGAAAAGATCTAGCATGGAAAGCAAGCACAAAGAAGACTGACTATTCAACAGGCCTATTTTTTTGGGGTTTTCGACAACTAATTAGCAAATAAAAGTGATATTAGCTTTAAATGTATTACTTTGATCAACACTTTGATCATCTAGGTATCCAAAATGTGTTAGTTGTACTATTACAACATTTATTTACTGTGTTTATGGTGCACCTACTTGTGTCCATTGAAGTGTTAAGGCTACATGAGCAACTTGTATACACAGTGTGACCTCTGTAAGGAAATAGAATAAAGATTGCATGGGACTGATTAGCCATGGGAACGGTTGTCTAAACAATGCATCAGTTTTCCCCTCAGGGTGAACTTTGTCCAGTGGAGGTCACACGCTGGCACACACGCACATCAGAATCAGGTAGTGGGTTTTTGAGTAATCATGTTTGTCTTTTAAGGGCCTGGTTCTCTTACATACTGTCACCACTCAGAAAGTTGAAGCACTTCTATAAGTGCTGCTGGATTCAGGATGGCGTCAGCCCGAGAGAGTAGCACTACAAAGGAGGATGTGCAGCTGGAATGCTTCACTTTTTTTCAGAAAACAAGACAAATGTCAACATGGCTAGTGTCATAGTGGAAGAATGTCATCCTATTTTACCCTTCTTTGGTCATTTGTCCAATCTGAAGACTCTTAAGTAGTTGGCAGCAAGTGCGTCTGTATTATGGAAAATCTAGTTTAAACTTGATAGGCAAATTCTTTCCTGCCTGTGTGTATCAATACAGAACAACATGAGAAAATATTGACTTTATATTCTACATAGCAGATAAAAAAATTATCATGAGGAACTGCATATCTTGAATATAATTAAAGCAAACTGAATGAATCAGACTGATTAGTCAGTGATTAGCTTAAATTTGTCCCATTACCCGCTGACAGAATCCAGTAATAATATATCATGCAACTAATACACACATGCTTCTAATCATAGGTTTCCGGTATATTTCAAAAATTCATCAGTAAAAATATTTTTTCCTTGTGTTTTTCTTGCAGCAGCAAAACAGTGATGTGAAAGAAAACACTTCCTGAATTGTTACGACAAGAAATTAGAGATGCAGTTTGTGGGATTCTGGAGTATGGGGAACATCTGTCTGCTGCTGGCCATTCTGCTTCAGATACTTCTACTTGCTGTTAGAGCTGACCAGGCCTGGAACCAGTATATACCACGACTGCAGCTCTCACATACAGGTTGGAGACCAATAAAGTTAGCTTTAGTGTTTTATACTAAGTATGTAGTCATAAGAATGATAATTACTATAATAAAATATTATTTACACTATTCATTAGCATAATAAATTATACTGGCAAAGCAGAGCCATATTTAAAAATCTAATGCTAACTATATTATTTAATGCTGATCTTAACAACCATGACAGTGTTGTGGATTTAACAAGGTGTATGGTCATGCTTATGCCCCTGGAGAGGCCAAGGGCATAAACTTGAGCAACAAGAGGAAGCAGAACTGACTAGGTAAGGATGAGGAATTCTAGCTTCTCCTGTGTTAACTGTAAAATTAGGTAATAAAGGAATAGGTTGAATTTTCCTCTTGTGTCTTAGTAATTATGACCTTTTATATTCAGTATTTTTTCCTTTTTGTTAAAAGACTTAGTCTATTCTTTTTCACAATGTTATCACTTTAGTGAATGTGGGCACTTTTACAATATCCCAAGTTTCAAAGATAAGGTTTGGCCCCTGGGATATTTCACTTGGCATCCCACAGGGTGTCTGTTTGATCCTTCTGACCGCCAAAGAGCTCATCTCCAGAGCTCTGGTCTGTTATCAGCTCATCCCAGTCTACCCTCAGAACAGACCTCCAGGACATTCTGAAACTGGCCTGTATTCTGCCGACTTCCTGACAGGAAAGAACCGCACAGGGAGGCGTCATACAGTGTCTTATTCTTTTTATTGCCAATGTGTTTCTCATTATCTCTAAGCATGATAATACTGGGTCTCAAATATATACATCATCTCTAAGGCGCCTGTTATTTATGACACAGGAGCAAAACACCTCTTTTTAGCCATTAATAAGGAAAGGTGTCTGTAAGGATGTCAGTTGTCTTACGTAGAGAGGAAATAATAAGAAAAACAAATTTTGCACACAATGCTTTGTCGAAAAACAATTGCTGTCCACATTTCCTGTTGCACAGGTTCTTCATTTAGATTTGTTCACTAGTAATTCTTGGGGCATAATTGGCCAGCTCTTGGAAAATAACAGAATCTCAGCAAGTAGCCTTGGGTCATAGGGTTTTAGGAAAACAATACAAAGTTACTTTGAATAACTTTTTGTAAAATTACTGTCTGACAATTTTTTAGATTGTATTAACTGTAAATTTTAACATGAGCTAAGTGTATGTGATTGATTTATAGTGCTGGAATTATTTGCTACCCACTTTCACTATAATATTACCCCTTAAAGGCAGATGTAATATAGACAGTCATGTGACATCATTACATTGTTATGTTTCTGGTTTATGTTTCTACCAATTTAATTATTACAGATATTTCCCCTTAACCGAATCCATGGATGGATTGAAGTGGATTAAAACCAAAGTATACAGACTTTGCGGTTGAATATGACATCATGTCTCTGTTGCTTCCTTTCACAATGAGTTTCATAATGACAATTACTATTCTGCCAATTGCACTACATCACCAAAAAATCCCTTTATAGGATACATTCCCATACAAGGCAATCCCCACAGGAATTTACAGAAAGATCCCAGTGGTGGTATGTAAACTTGAACCATTTTCAATATTTCCTTCTTGATATGTTTGCCGGTTTATTTACACATTTGCCCATTGCATTTAGGTCTGTTATTTAAATGTGACCCATTCCAGATAGCAAGGATATTGGTGTCATTTGGTGTCATGGTGACGGCCCCTTACTGTGTCACATCTGTGGATAGGGCTGATGGCTCCACACTTTAAGGTTAGACCTAATGAATCTGTCAAAGCACATACACTGAACAGGGCACACAGTCTTGCTGAAGAATGCTTTTAATTAGTGGAAGTACACAAGGAAACAGTAGACCACTGTGGCATGAAGGAATGAGCGCTTCATCTACACCATCAAAAGCAGATAAATGATTAACTCAGGAAAGAAAGCTGTCTTTATCCAGAAGACCAGTGCTGCATATTATCAGGATGCTTATTTTTTTTGATGTCTCACACACACACCCACATACACACTCAAACACCTAGTAGATAACTTAATCTATCCTGAATCAATTCCTTAAGGTTCACTGAAGTTTGATTTTATTAGTATTAACGTGGTATTTTTAGCATCTCATGACAACAACCAAGGTTATATCTGTACACAATTTTAAGAATATATACAAGGTTATATACATAGTAATTAAGTCATGGGCAATTTAGCATCTCCAGTTCACTTAGCATGAATGATGAATGTCTTTGGAAGGTGGGAGGAAAACAGGAGCACACGGAGTACGCGAACACCGCGAGATCAGAACTCCACAAACAATTTCAGTTGTCATCCCACAGGGTAACCTGGGTCCTTCTTGTGCGTTAACAGATCTTTCCACTATGCAACCGTGCCACCCGGTTTACTGAAGTAAATATCATATCATATAACATTTAAATAGATCACCTTACTGGTGTCATTGTACAGTCGTAAAGTAAATCAGTTCATCTTCTTGAGCACTAGTGATTAAAGTAGATCCAAGCTTTTTAGATTCCAGAGATGTCATATTTTAAGTGGATGGATATCATTAGAGTGTCTAGTTTCTCTGTAAAAAAAAAGGCAGCAGGATCTGGAATGTCTCACTTTTCTGAAGTATCTCTTGCTACAGTTGAGTGCACAAGTGTGTGTCTGTAGTCTCTCAGGAACTTGATTTGTTACAGAACATTGTGGGACACAATGCAGCAGACAGCACAAAGAGTTGAAGGTGATATTCTGCTGTATGTCTGTGCAGCTTCATTACCCCCACAACTCTAGGGAGTTCAGGACTCATCACACACAACTGGATATCTAATTCAGTGTCTAATTTACTGTTTGTTTTCAAGTAAATCCGGGGCATTGAAGATAGCTGTGGCAAGGAATTGTAACACTTGTTATTCTGTAAGAAAAGACCAGGTACTTACTGTATATAAATGGTGACTTCAAGCTGGATTTTTTGGTGACTGTAGCCAACTGTGTAATGAAGAAGTTCAGTGAACCTTGTGAGTGCAAAACCCTGTGAGAAAAACAATTCATGACAAGGAACATGGAAGAGAAAGTCTGAGAATGGACTTTTAGCAGATATCCTGACCCTAGAATGAAAATGTTAAAGGGGCCTGGAATAGGGACACATTACATGTGAATGTCTCCTGATGCAGAAGGATTTATCGTGACTGGGGTATTAACTATAACAATACTTAGCATTCTCTTCAGTTAGATATTGTACAGAAGAGATACATTTTGTCATTTAAGTTGAGCAACAAGTGTGTTCAGTCAGTTGTATATAGGAATTTAGGTAAAAAGAGAGTGAATATTGTTTGTTTGAATCAAATCATCCCAACACATGTCAATGTGTATATACACACACATACACACACACACACACACATTAATGAGCTCATAGACAGATTTTTTAAATAAATTAATATCATGTATAAAATCAGCCTTACCTCATAATGAAAACGTTAGCATGTTAGCTTTGGCTTTGAATTCAGTTAAACATAGAAACTTGTCATGGGATTAGTGCTCTGTGTTTCTCATGAAATCGGGAGGATTTTTCTCCAGTTCCTATAAATTTGTCAGCTCGATGTCCTATTTATTTGCCTTTCCACACAACAAATGAATGATGAACTGTTGACAGCCTACACCTGCCACTTTGTTCTTACTCTCATGGCTCTCAACTCTGACAAACATATCTTCGTTTGTCAGATATGAATGGTTTGATTTAGACCACCTATGGCCCACAGTGCAGATTAATTTTGGCTTAACTACCAGGGAACAATATTTATCTAGGAAAGGTTTTCTGTTTTAATGTTTCAATCCCATTCAAATTCTTACACATACTTAGAAAAATCAGTACTTCCATAGGGTATAAATCACTAATTGGCATGAAACAAAATAGTTCATTTTGATTTGGCAGTAAAGTTTAAGTTTATCTTTTATTGTTTACTGCTAGAAGGACCCGAGTTTGATCCACGGGTGGGGTGATCTGGGAAATTTCTTCACTCCGGTTTTCTCCCGCATTCCAAAGACATGCATGCTGGGTTGATTCATGTCTTTAAAGTGGCCCTCAGTGTGTGAATGTGTGACTGTGTGTATGTACACTACCATGGGCTGGAGCTCTTTTTAGGCTTGTTAATGCCCTTGCGCCCAGAGTGGCCGGGTGGGCACTGGCTGGCTCGTGACCGCTTGTGGATTAAGCAGAAGAGAATGACTGACTGAATGTTGGAAAGTACTAATCCTGGAGACTCCTTCCATAAATGTAATACAACATTAAATATTTTGGTGTTAAACAAAGCAGCATGCTGGGTGGGCCAATAATATGAATACATGCAGATGTTGGTAAATTTTAGCAGGTAACTAGCAACTAATTAGCAGGAAGTACAGTTGATGAATCATCTAGGTGGAAATACAGGGTTTAGACAATAAAACTGAAACACCTGGTTATCGACCACAATAATTTATTAGTATGGTGTAGGACCTCCTTTTGTGGCCAATACAGCGTCAATTCATCTTGGGACTGACACAAACTGCACAGTGGTCGGAGGGATTTTAAGCCATTCTTCTTGCAGGATAGTGGCCAGGTCACTACGTGATGCTGGTGGAG
>JAOUQT010000001.1:9473335-9484450 GCA_025769995.1 Xyliphius kryptos | reverse complement strand
TGCACGGATGGGTTAAATGCGGAGGACCAATTCCGCTGTGTGCAGACACAGTGGCAGAATGTATCACTTTCACTTTCACTTTCACTTTAGAGTGTGAGCGCTGCTATTATATGTGAACTCCGTTGAATCCAAGTCACTATTTAAACCCTTCTAAGGTTTATGTAACAAATGTCTATATGTCATGTCATAGTTACCAATTGTTTACTGTTTATAAACATGACTCAATGCACAACTAAGCTCCAAGGTGTAACAATAAACCTTAATTATATGTCGAGGATTTCATTGAATTTCATGGAATTGGAATTCTACTTGATTTGTCAATCCGCTTCATGTTTGCAATCTCAATTACATTTCAAATTCAAGAATTTTGTACAACCCTGGTGTTCTCTTAATTCTGTTGTCCTTCCAGGTCTGTCAGTTGTACACATAATAATTACTTGATGTTCTTATTATTTGTGGAGTGTGTGTACTTTTAATTAGTTTCCACAGTACAAAAGTCCAATTTTTATTTTAATCAGAGACTTTTATAATCAGTTCTGAAAACTAGCATCATTGAACCGTCAGTGAACCAATAGTGAGTTGCATTATGCATTGCAAGAATGTAAATAGAGACTGATACTGAATTCTCAGATACAAAAATTAGCTATGTTTGCTAATCTTGGTGATAATTAATTTAAATTATATATACTGACTGAGTTTATGTTTATGTGTTACCAAAGACAGTGTATTGTACTTAGACAACTACCACAGTATTCTTAGTGAATCTAGTTATATTACTATTATTTTTTGATAATGACAAAAGGAAACTTACAAATTCAATATTCATGTGTATTAATTACATGTGTAGTCATAAAATGGATCTTTATTTTTTCTTTAGGTTTGGAACTCGTACTTCAGTCTGGCAGTACTGTACATCAACCAGCCCAGTCTGCAACTAGAGACGTTAACCTCATCCAAGAGGAAGAAGATTCTAGACAAGTAAGACTCATGGCCTGATGTATGAATAGCGGGTTGCTTGTTTAAACACATTTCCAAGCACTACAAAAGTCATACAAAAACTAGCTAAAAGGTTTAAGGCTTTGTTAAAGTGAAATATGGAAGCCATTTTTGCACTGGTTATCACAGAGTTTATGCAGTATCTGTAGTATAACATTTTTTCATTACCTAGTATATACATTTTTTACACCCTGGTCTAATGGACAAATGTTCTGTTCTGTTTATGTTTTTTTTTGTTTATGTTTTAGTCCATGCACCGCAGTAGCTACAAGTTTCTGTATTTTAGTTTATGTTTACTTTAAACGAGCAAGGGCGCACTTGCTTATTAGTTTCAGCCCTGTCTTACACACACTCCCTGGTTAGTCTGCACAGGTGTGTGCAATGTTTTTGATCATTTGTGCCAGTATATAGAGGGGTTTGTATTATTGTTTACGGCGCGGATCGTTGAGGTGGAAGGTGTCGTTGAGGTGGAACATCAGAAGGTGTCATAAGATAATCTTGCTTACGCTTTTACACCTATAGCTTAACCATGTCAATATACAGTTCTAGTCCTGTTGCTAAAAAACTATTATCAAATACGGCCAAATATCTTTCAGTAGCTGTAACACACACTCCCGGGCCAAGTTCCAATCCTCTTTACTTTTGCGCACTGGGCAGAAGTAAGAGTGCGCATTAGAGACTAGGAATGTGTGTTGTGCTGGGAATGCACGAGTGGGCATGGGCGTGTAGGAAGATGTGTGCTTCTTAGCGCCAACTTAGAAGCATGCCAGGGAGACAAAGCAGGAAACAGAGGAGTACAATCATTATCTCCTTAATTAAATTAAACCAAAACTCATCCATATATTCCATGTTATTAATCTGATGAAGCCATGGGCCTTAGGTCATACTCGCTACATGACATCTTCATCATCAGATGAGATGAAATACATGGAATTACAAACAAAATAGATAATACAAAGAAAACAAGAAAGAAGAAAACAAAACCAAAGAAAACAAAACAACGAATGCGCTGTGAACCCAAAAACAAAGACTACATGAAACCAAGAACTAGGGCTAAGAATAACAAAACACCGGGAACGCATAAAGCATAAAGCACTAGAAACACATTACATGAAATATACGCTTAGAAATAAACTTAAACCCCTTACTTTACTTTCTTTTTTTTACATAGGTTTCTTTACTTTATCCACTTAAGTTACTTTAAACCCAAAAAAACCTTTAAACCCTATGGCAGGGCTAAAACTAATAAATAGGTGCACGTTTGCATGCTAGAGGTGAACAAACTCGAAAACTTGCAGCTAATTGCAGTTAAACAGAGACCTACTTGCAGTTAATCAGAGAGCACAATTGCAACCAGCTGCTGTTCATTAGTTCATGTGACTGCCCCATAACTGCTAATTCCGTAAACAAGAGCAGTCACATGTTGCCAATGGTTGCCATGTTCAATGAATCCCCCCCAGGTTGCCAGAGTTTCCGGGTTCCTGACACATAAAAAAAATGATTTTTAATGCAGGTATTTGGCCTACTGAAAAGTATGTACAGTAAATGCACTCAATACTTAGTCGGGGCTACTTTTGCATTAACTGGTGCATCAATGTGGCATTGGAGGTGTTATGGAAACCCAGGTTTCTTTAATAGCAGTCTTCAACTCATCTGCATTGTTGTGTCTGGTGCCTCTCATCTTCCTTGTGACAATACCCCATAGATTCTCTCAAGTAGTCAAGCAGAGTGATACTGTGGTTATTAAACCAGGTATTGGTACTTTTAGCAATGTGGACAGGTGCCAAGTCCTGCAGAACAATGAAATTTCCATCTCCAAAAAACTTGTCGGCAGAGGGAAGCATGAAGTTCTTCAAAATTTCTTAGTAGATGGCTGCGCTGACTTTGGTCTTGATATAACACAATGGACCTACACCAGTAGATGACATGGCTCCCCGAACCATTATTGATTGAGGAAACTTCACACTAGACTGCTTGGATTGTCCACTCTTCCTCCAGACTCTGGTACTTCGATGTTCAAATGAAATGCAAAATATACTTTTATCTGAAAACAACACATTGGATATTTTTCTCCCTGGCCCAGGTAAGACGCTTTATGAGTGGCTTAATACAAGAAATGCAACAGTTGTAGTCCATGTCTACATCTATATATCTCCTCTTTGGTCTTCCTCTCTGTCTCCTGCCTGGAAGCTCCATCTCTAACATCCTCCTACCAATATATCCACTGTCCCTCCTCCTATTATTATTATTATTGTTATTATTGGGCGGCACAGTGGCACAGTGGATAGTACTATCGCCTCAAAGAAGGAAGGACCTTGGATGGGGCGACCTGGAAAGTTTATTTGAGGAGTTTGCATGTTGTTCCTGTATTCTTGTGTATTTACTCCGGGTACTCCGGTTTTCTCCCACATTCTACAGACATGCACGCTAGGTACTTTGTAAATGCTAAAAGAGTGTTTTGAGTTTTGTTTGACATTTAGCAGCAAGAGTTAGGGGAAAGCTCTACAAGATGATAGTAAGAGCAGCAGTGAGAGCACAGAGGAAATTACAAGATTGGACAAGCTTAGAAATAAGAGGAACAAGACATTTATAACATTAGCTCACAATGTCGGAGAGGTCAGATTGAGATGGTGTGGACATGTGGAATGGAGAAAGTATTTAGTGAGTATATTAGTAGAAGGATGCTGGAGATGAAACTTCCAGGCAGGATTAGAAGGAGGAGGAGTAGGTGGGTTAGGCCGAAGAAGAGGGTGTTACAGTATGTGTTGAGAGAGGACATAAAATCGGTAGGTGTGAAAGAGGAATTGGGTATGGTGAACCCTTAAACAGGGAAGCCAAAATGTAGAAAATAAGATTATTGATATTGTTATTATTATTGGTTATGCAGTTCAATTTGTACTGTATAATGTATAAGCAGCTTCATAATTCAATCAAGTGTTTAATTACCATATACACTAAACAATCTTTGGATTAGGAAACCCCTGGCAGGTGGCATATGTTCACTATGAATAAAGTGACCAGTTTTTGCATTTTGCATCGACTTGGACGACTTTGATTGTGGACAGATTGTTGGAGACCGTCGGTGAAGTGTCCATGTTTTCAGGCTTCACTTTCAGGCTTTTTTGTACCATTGTACCATTAACAAATGGGGTGAACATAAATAGTGGAAGAACCATCAACATATATCCTTAAAGTTCATACAGCAGCCGGCCAAGTCTGGTCGATCCAAGAGGCAAACAATCTAACTGGTGTAAATGCTGCAGCTGGCATGGTTTAACTTGCCCCCTTGTGGGGTCTTTTTTGCTGTCTGATATTTGCCTCATATTTTTCTCTATTTTTCCTATTGGATTTATTCTTGCGCATTCTGCACCTTATTTAGTTTCATGTTTAGTGTAGCCAGCAGCTGGACTTGTGTATAAGACCATGGTATAAAGATATAAAGGAAAGAAATGTAAATATTCATGCTACTATAAGTCTATAATTCTGGCTGATTTGACAGTTTGCTTGTATGTTGGAATTAAATCCATAATCCATAAACACGAGCATTTAAAAACATATTCATAGTTGGATCAGTTACATTACGTAGCTTAAGTGGGCTTGTTTACAGTGATGTGGACTGTAGTCTAACTAAATGTTATGTTCATTACTATTTCTGTACAAGGGTCAGGCAGTTTTGTGTTTGTGTAAGCGTGTGTGTGCTTATTTTAGACGCTCTCACACATACATGCAGACTTTCTTGCATGTCCCTGAATCTTTAATTCGGTTCAATTCAGTTGTATTTATAAAGTGTGTGTTTATAATGGAACATTGTCACAAAGCAGATTTAATATAATCATGAAGTGCAAACAAGTTTCAGTTTATATCCTCAATGAACAACCCGGACAGTGAGAGTGACAAGACAATACTTCCTGAGATGATAAGAGGAAGAACGTTTGAGAGGACCCAGACTCAGTAGGGAAACCCAACTTCATTTGGGTGGTAACAGATTAAACAAGCTGAAGAAAGTGTCTGTGAAGGAGTGTGAAAAATTGACCATTAGTGAAGATCAGGGAAGTGTTTGAGACACTCTCCCATCCTCCTGGTGTTACATCTACTGACTGGACTTGAATAACCTGCTTCTCCTAAAAGGTTATTTGTACATTTATTTAGATTTATTTTCATTGCAGACAATATCAACCACCAATCAAGGCACCATCTTCTTCTTTTGGCCTCTCCCTTTTATCAGGGGTTGCCACAGCGTGTCAACCTTCTTGATGGTCATGTCATGTCATGTCATGTCCTGTCATACGCCCTCAAATGTGCTGTGTGTGATGGGGCTAAGCTTACTGAGCTTTCCAATCTTGTGTCAGCTGTGAAAAACATAGAGCTTTACAGCTTAAAAAACCCAACAGGATTCAACCACAGAGCTTGACACAGATAAGGGTGCAGCACTAACCTCTACAACTACATGCCCCTGATGCGGCTGGTGATAAATGTGATATAAGCTAAAATAGAATAAATGTGTTATTATATTTCTTGTATTTATGAAATTCCATGGTATTTATTTAGTGTTTAATGTCATCTTTAGCACCACTGGCCATTTTAATGACAGGAACAAGATCGTACTCATACACAAGTTTCATCTTCTTGTATACAAAGTAAAAAAAATTCACATATCTATGCACAAGTCAATGACAATTTACCATTTTTACTTCACCTAGCGTGGATGTCTTTGGACTGTGGGTGGACACCAGAGCACCCACAAAAAACCCACAAGAACACGGGGAGAACATGCAAACTTTACACAGAGATTTGCCAGGTCTTCCCACCCGGGTATCAAACCCAGGTTCTCCTTGCTGTGAGGTCAAAGTACTGTCCACTGCGCCACCATGCTGCCCTTATTTCATGGTATATTTAGGACATTTGACTTGATGTCTACCACCCTTGTCCAGCCCTATTCTATAAAAGCATTATGGAATGTGTAACATAAACGGACTAATTTACTTTGTGTGACTTTGGCAGGCTCTGAACAGAGGTATCGCCTCGGTAAAAGAGGACCGTGTGGAGATGCTGGCCAGCTATGGTTTGGCCTACTCACTTATGAAGTTCTTCACTGGGCCCATGAGTGATTTTAAGAGTGTCGGGCTAGTGTTGGTCCACAGCAAGAAGGACAGAATCAAAGCAGTGCTTTGTATGCTTGTGGCTGGTATTACTGCCATGATCCTCCATACACTTATAGGTAGGTGTGTGTGTGTGTTTTGGGATTTTTGTGTAAAGGTAATTGATTGCATTGTTCAGTATATCACCGCTTATGTCCCAGTGTTACTAATTGAGTTTATTTAAGCATCGGTATTCGCTCATTAAATTTGTTATAAAATCTTCATATAGATGATGATGATGATTTATATTAGACAGTAATAAAACCTTCAAATTTGACAAGAATTATTATGGTATGGTACAATGCCAGAAAAAGATAGAGTTCTAAACAGCAACTACTAGTTAATGTATGTGTATTTTTGCTTTATATATTTATTTATTTATTTATTGTAAACGGAACAATGGCTTATGAAATTGATTTGTAATGGTGTTATTGTGTGACAGCTTACACAGATCTGGGATATTACGTCATCAATAAACTCCACCACGTGGACGAATCTGTTGGTAACAAAAGTCGAAAGGCATTTCTTTACCTTGCGGTGTTCCCTTTACTGGATGCAATGGTGAGTCAGGATTACCTACGTGACTTTTTTTTAGATGCATCTCATGTACATGGCTTGTAATTTACTCACTCACTCATCTTAAGCACCAGAAAATACCTTAGTCAGTGCTGCACTGATGTCATTTAAAAACCTAAGCATGATACAATCGATTTTGAAGAGATGTATTGCTGTCATCGTTCACTGTACTAATGTATCCTGTTTATTTAGGCATCTTGATGGACAGCTAGTTCATCTCTAAAATTAACAGTTCATGTAAAGTGATATATTTTAAGTCCTTTTTCATTTCTCTCAAATGGAAAAAGACATACAGCAATACAATGTCCATATACTTTTGACAATTATCCTTATTTTAACAGTGTAGTGCATCAGTGTGATATACCATAGAGAATGGTGGCAAATATTAAAGCCCAGTCTGCTTTGTTAGTGGTTTTTAGTTTGTCTGTATTGCCGGGTTGGGTTTTTACTCACATTTCTCTAGTCCGTACACAGTTGATTCTCTATGCGGTTGAGGTCAAACACCAGTCTTGCTTGAAAGAAATCTGATTTTTTATCAAGACTAAAAAAAAAAACACACTGGACATCAAGCACCATGGATTCTTTTCCTTTTCACTCTTCTTCTATACTCTACAACCTGGATTTTCAAATGAAATGCAGTATTAAAATAAAATAGTCATTCATTTTCTTCCACTGGGTGCAAGGACAGGACTTTAGACAGAGTACCAATCCATCATAGGGCACATACAGGTCCATTTCAATAAATTATAATATTATCGAAAGGGTCATTTATGTCAGTAATTCAATACAAACAGTGAAATAAATACATTATATCGATTCATTACAAACGGGGTAGAATAGGTCCTCAGCTGTTCCACAGTCTGCTCGTAAGAGGCGAGCAAAGGGGCGCTTTGTTTGCCGTGAGGTGTGACCCGTGTCTGTGGAGAAAGGGATCCTGGCATTTGAGGAGACTGGTGGCTGAGGCCGCCAAGTCTCCGACACGAAACTTTGGCTTCGACTAGACAGGAGGTTGGAGTGACCAGGTCAAACGGCTGGTCGGGAATTGCCTCAGAGTTTCTCTAGAAGGCACAGGCTGAGGGTTAATTGGGTAGCTTTAGAACATCTAAGGTATACCTTTCTATATCCCAGGTGCAGAGCTGCTGGATTTATGCGGCATGTAGCACTCCCAGTTGGGCTCATAGATGGGTGTGGAGTAGGAACGATGAATCTTTGTGTTTTCTTAATATGAGTAAAACAACAGTTGAATGGAAAGTTGTAAGTGAGTAACACCTATGATTATTTTGTTGATGGTTGTACAAGCATTGATAATTGGCAAAGGTTATCCTTTTGGAATTGCTAACACTGGACTATTCTTTGTCCAAACTTTACCTTTCACCATTTATAAGGAAGTCCAAGGCATTGCCGGCACAGTTAGGAATGTGAGAATGTTGAGATCAGGGCAAATTTTGTTTGAATGTGACAAGAAGACCCAGGTTGATAATTTTCTCTGTATCTCAGAATTTGTGGGCGTTAAATTCAGACCTCATGTGCATCCTTTTTTTAAACAGCAGCAGGGGTGTGATTCACACTAAAGAGCTAGAGGGGATGGAAGAAGCAGAAATTGAGGTAGAACTGGAAGGTTAAGGGATTACTATAGTCAAGCGGGTAATTATCAAAAGGCAAGAAACGACTATTAGAACTAAAACATATGTATACTAATATATTCCTAACCCTTTACGATGTTTTAAATGTCAAACGTATGGGCATGGTGCTGCAAACTGCATAAATAGCAGTATCTGCTACAAGTGTGGTGAGGAAGATCATGGACCTGGATGTCAAAATCAACCATAATGTGTGAATTGTGCTGCAGCAAAAGACTGTCCAGTATGGCAAAAGGAAAAGGAGATGCAAAAAAGTCAGCTATGTTGAAGCAAAGAGAATAATTGAGAACCTTCCAGTTTTTAAGGATGGAGAAAACATTTGCGGAGATCACTAAAGTAAAAAAAAAAGTTATGAGTAAGGAGACTCAAACAAAAGAAAAGATGCTGTGAGAGACGTTGAAATCTCAGAAGCCCCAAAGCCTAGGTAAGACCGTTGAACGGCTGGTGAATCGGAGACTGGTGTCGTTCCTGGAGACAAAAAAAAATCAATAAATATCTGAGTAGTTTCAGGAAGGGTAGGAGTACAGAGGACAGCACCCAGGATAAAAGATAAAAAGAATAATCCCAAGCACCAAGCAGTGTTTGGCATCTTACCTGATCATTTCTATAAAATTAGACCCAACCTGATCAGATCCCTTGGAATGCAGATAGACTCCATATTGTCTGCTTTAAATATCTCTGAGGGCCCTACCAAGCTCTTTTTAACTGCTCCCTGGACGTTCAGCAAACCTAACATAATAGAAACCCAGTCAAAATTATCAAAGCGTAATACGTCACCACTTGTTTTTGTCCTTGTTTGATACGGTCAGACTCCATTTTCCCGTACCACAGATTTATATTTACAGATGGATCAAAAACGGAAGCTTGTGGGTGCTGCTTTTATCACCATTGATCATTGTGACAGCATCCGCCTTCCACTTCATGCGTCAATATACATGGCGGAGGCTTATGCCCTCCTCCTGGCTGCCAGCTGTATATCTACCAATTCCTATAAACAATGTGATCTGTACTGACTCAAAGTCCTGCATTCAGGCTCTGGAATCTTTGAACATGGACCAGCCAGTTATCCACGAACTACTAACCACAGACAAAGAACTCTACAACCGAGGTTTCTCCATTTTCTATTGAAGGGTTCCTAGTCATAGTGGCATCGAGGGCAATGTAAAAGCAGATATATTAGCAAGTGAAGCAAGAAACAAAGAACTTACTTGGAAATAGGTTCCGTATACCGATGCCTACTGTCTAGTCAAAGTTTACTGTAGAAGAAAATGGCAAGAAAGATGAAATGTCTAGCAATTCACAGAACAAATTGTATAAAATATCCTCCGTCATCAATATTGAATACAATACAGACTTTCTGAGTAGACAAGATCAGACAGTCCTAACTAGGTGCTGAATTGGACATACTGCCTTTACCCACTGTCACCTCCTGGTTGGCAAGCATGCTCCCTACTGCCAATTTTGTGCAATTTCTCAAATTATTAAACGCATCTTAGTAAAATGCCCTGCAATTTTAACCACCAGAAATAACTTTTATAGGGTTGAAAATATGATAGAACAGTTTGAAAAGATCCCACCGGCTAAATTACTTAGTTTTTTGGAAGTCGTTCATATAAAGAAAGTGATTTAAGTCTATTATACTCAGTCACGAAACTTGGTAATGCCTCAAAATAGCCAATATGTTGCTGATATGGCACTTATCAGTAAATAAACAATAAATGCACATTACAGTACATACTAGGTCTGATCTATTTCATATGCACATATTTAGACCAGCTGATAGCCACAATTTGCACATAACACTACCACTATAAAGTCGCTGATTTATTTTCTGATTTAGTTTTTTTTTGGTTGGTTTCTCACAAGTGTTTGGGTTGGAAACATTATGTACTCAGTGTGTTAACTAAGCGCTTTAATGTCAGAAAAAGCTGATGGAAATAAAACTGACCGGAGCTGGTTTATTAATAGATTATTATTTAAGGTGGCCCCTAAACACAAAATGTTGAGCAATGTTCTGGCCACATTTATCTGAACGTTCCATTATAAGTTATGAGTGATCTGTAGCAATATAGTTGACTCCAGATATATACTGATATGATAATCATACAGATAATCATTGTACATAAACATGCAGACTTATGAGATAACGTACTTGTGACAGGTTACAATCAGTTTCAGTGTTATGGCCTACTTTCTACGCACTCTGAAGGGGAAAATAACACTTTGATATCTCTGGAAATGAGGCCAGAACATATTCGCCTAGTATCTTGCGGCATTGTCTCTTATATTAATATTTTTATTCTTGATGGAACTACAGATTGAAGTTAAAGAAGTTTATTCTTGGATATAAGCTTACATTAGCAAATGTTTATGCTTTTTGGACTTTAAAAGTACTGAAAAGTCAGAAATATTAAAAAACTATATAAATATTTATTCTGAACATTAACAAAGTTGAATCTATTTATCCATGCTGCTGTTTCTAAACCTGGACAGGTGCATGTTCTCAGTTGCTTGACTTAAATATTTTCAGTAGTACATACAGTCAAATGTTTGCAAGACAGTAAATATCACAACATATTACATAACTGATCATGTTCCAAAAAAAATAGACAGACAATGAAGGCGTCTGGGTTTCGTTTTAGCAAAGCACAAAGTTTCCAAAAGAACTACACCGAATACGGCGGAGTAACCAGGAGATGTCGACAACCCTGCGCCCGCTGGATTCCCTCCGACTGCCCATTCACTCTATTATTATGATAAATGTT
>JAOUQT010000001.1:9232633-9244331 GCA_025769995.1 Xyliphius kryptos | reverse complement strand
CAGATAGGGATTCGAACCGGGAACCCCCAGCGCTGAGAGGCGGTCGTGCTACCCACTACGCCACCGTGCGGCCCACTCTATTTCCTTCTGACACAGTTCCCAAACCAGCCAGGGGTGGCATGGTGGCTTAGCACGTTCTCCTCTCAACACTAAATGTTGAAACGATCTTCCTCACACTGTTCGTAAAGCTGAGCCCCTTGGCATTTTTACGAAACTTCTGAAAACACAGCTCTTCTATAGGCACTTGCGATTAACACTACATTTATTTTAAAATAATAATAACAGCCAGGGGTGGCACGGTGGCTTAGCACGTTCTCCTTTCAGCGCTGGGGATTCCCGTTTCGAGTCCCAATCTGGGTGGAGTTTCCATGTTCTCCCCGTGTCTGTGAGGGTTTCCTCCGGTTTCCGCCCACACTCCAAAAACATGGATTCCAGGTTAATAAAATGCTCTAAATTTCCCTGTAAAGTGTGTGTGTGTGTGGGGGGGGAATAAGTAAGTTAGTGTGTGCCCAGCAATGGATCGGCGCACTGTTCTGGTTGTATCTGCCCAGCGCCTGAGATCTTTTTCCCTGGATGGGCATGGGGAACCCTACCACGACCCCCAGCTCAGGTTTAATGATACTACAGAGTAGCTGGTTTCTCATTAACCACTGACTTGTTTTGTTCTCTCATTTATATGTCCCTTTGGACAAAAGTGTCTGCTAAATGACTAAATGCAAATGTAAACAGCATTGTCTATAAATGTAAAAAAGTATTCTCAGTTGTCCTCACTCCCCGCTGCAAGGATTTGGGATCTGACACAGTTCCCAAACCAGGCATTGATGCAGCTTAGTATTACTACTAGTATTAGTATTAATAGTAGTAGTTAAACTAGTTGTAAAAGTAGTAGTAGCAGTTTTAATAGTATAAGCTGTAGTAACAGTATGCATAGTAGCATTCACATTCACCTTTTAAAATCATTAAAAAGAGGATTTATTTTTCTGCTGATGTCGTCCGGGGAAGAAAAATAGTTCTAATGAATCAAAAATCCTCTACAAACACAATTATCTGGAGTAGTCCTTGTGTTTTACCTCTGTTAGTCGACGTGTTTGTTTTGTTGCATGCTTTATTATTTCATTTCATTTGAATAAATTTATATTTCTGAACATTTTTCCTCATAATCCAGGAATAGAAGTGATTTCTCAGGGCTTGTTGCTGCTGTGTCTGCACTTCTTACAGATGCTTTTTGATGCACTCTAAAGCAGCTTTCAAGGAAATTAGCGTCAAGTATATATTTTTGTCTGGACCTACAGTTACTGAGCCGGGTGTTTTTAGGCAGAAATATCACTTCAGCCGCCGCACTAAATTGGATGTGCAGCCAGCGGTGAATAATTACTGAATAACAAAAGTCTCTGTTTGCCTCATCAGAATAATTGATTTTTTTATAGAGTTGGAAGTTTTTACGCACCAGAAGACTCACAAGGTCCCCTACTGTGGTCAGCCAGCCCAGGACTTTCAGTGGGATGGAGAAAAAAGTAATTAATTGGATCTGATTAAAATTAATGAAGTAATTAAGGAGCTGCTGGGGCCGGGTTCTAGGCTCGCATGGATAAACCCAGGAAACGTATGACAGGAGGACAGGGACCGAGTGAAGAGCCACTGACGGTAATGCTGGGGCTGGTTTATTACTCAGCTGCCAGACTTTTGCCTAATCGCTCTTTTCCTTACACTCTGAGGTGGCCTAAATAATTCCACTGAGCCACCACATGGCAATTTAATACTATTAATATACTGTAATAATATTAATAAAATTTCAAATGATGAGAGGTTTTTATCTTTTAATTTCTGATCATCAGAACATACATTAAGTTTATCTGTTACTATGTTTTGGAACTGTAATAAGCACCTTGTGAGAACATCATTGAGGGTGTACCATTAGTAACCACCATATAGAGGAGTGCAGAGGCACTGTGATTAGAGCTTTTGCCCCACATCAAGAAGGTTTCGGGGTTTGAGTATTTTTAGTGTTCTTCCTGGGTGTAGTTTTCATGGCCTCCCTGTGCCAGCAGGGGATTTTTTTCCAGGGTTTCTGGTTTTCTCCCTCATCTATTGGTATTGATATGTAAAGATATACAGATGCCTTGCCAATTCCATTGTATATCTAGGTCGACATGACGTAGTTCCATAGTTATGATCCCAAACCTCAGAAATAAAGGTGTGAAGATCTCCAATGTGGTTCCCCCTGATGGGAGCAATCAAAATAATAAGAACAGCCACAAGTTTTTATGATTTAAATCTGGTAATCAACTGGACCAATTCCTGAAACAAATGAGATTAAATTGTAATAAACTGAAGGTGAAGGTGAGATTAAATATAATATAATATTATGGGAGGGCAGCATGGTGGTGTAGTGCTTAGCACGTTCATCTCTCAGTGCTGGGGATCCATGTTCAAACCCAAATCTGAGTGGAATTTCAGTTGTCTTCCCGTGGGTTTCCTCCAGGTTCTTCAGTTTCCTCCCACGGTCCACAGTGTGTCTGCATGTGTGAGTGTGTACAGCAATAGATTGGTGCCCTGTCATGGTTGTATCTGCCCAGTACAGGATTAAGCCAAATATAATGGATGTTTAAATGGATAATATAATTTATATAATATCAGAAATTACACCATTGAGCAAAGCACCTAACCCCGGCTGCTCCCCAGGCGCCGTATATAAGGCCGTCCACCGCTCACTTCATCAGTGTGTGGATATGTGTGTTTCACTGCAAGAATGGGTTAAATGTGGAGGACAAATTCCTCTGTGTGTAAGCATAAAAAAATACAAGCTGCAAAGAACTAGTATTAGGAAAATTTTTGGTCACCGCTATTTAGCAAATCTCTGACTGAAAACATCAAAAATCAGCAGTGATTTCCTTGGTGGGATGTCGAAAAAGACCATGGGGTCCAATTTTATAAGGATAAAAGAATGTGAATAAAGTAGAGGCAAAGTTTGAGGAGGGACACCTCTTGCCCTTAGGACAGGCTCTTGTGCAGAAATACAGCAGCTTCACTTATCTTCAGGAATAAAAGGCACAGAACATGTGATGATTTTGATGCCTTTTGTTTTTGCCTGAAGCCTGGTTCATCTGAAGCACGATGGGGAGCATCAAGCCAAACTTCTAAAAGGCTCAAACACACTGAAATCAGGAAGTTCTTCAGCTGTCGATCAAATCAAAGGAGTGAGGCAGTAATGAGTTTTAAAATTCTTAGACATATTTTAAAACAAGGTAAAGCTTCCTCTTTGAAACAGTACGGTTGCAGCATCATTGTTTGAATCATGTATACATGTGATCAATATATTTTGGGTTGTATTTTTACTGGCGATACCCACTGAACTTCTGTATTGGGTCATGAGTACAAAGATCCTTTGTTTGTTTCATGAGCTGCATATCAGCTTAGATTGAAAGTGGAAGGTCGGCTTGATTTAGGCTTATTCGCTTTACTAAACCGCCACTGAAACCCTTCAGAATGGTCCTTAACCTTCACTGCTCTGTATAATAATAAGAAAATGCTCTTGGTTTTTCTCTGCATTGTTCAGTCCACTCTTGGTTTATTATACACACTCCAGGTAACTGTGGTGAATCTGCGTGTTGGTCCAGGTAACTGTGGTGAATCTGCGTGTTGGTAATTTTCTCTCAGTTCTGTCATCTACTGATGCAATCCGCCGAGATTTCCCCTAAGAAATGTAGCGTGTAATGTAAATAAGAAAATGAATCTTTGCTTCACTACCTCCAGCTATTTTGTCTTTACTAAGCTCAGGCCTGAGCAAAACTGCAGTTCCTTGCCTCAGAGCAGCATGCTGGGAGGGTTTTATGCCTCGACCCCTTTAGTTAAGAAATAAAGTCGTTCTCGGCATGTCCCCTCTGAAATGCCATTGCCATAATTCCCATCCCTCAACCTCCCACCATGTTGTACTAGCTCAAGCCTGAGGGAGTCGAAGTATTTCAGTGTGGCCGGTGCACCAAAGGCCAAGAAATCCGCTCCCCAGGCAGCCTGCTTCCATAGTGAATATTACTCCTCTGCTTTGGCCTGTCTCTCCGCTGACTGTCTCTGCCTTTCAGGCTTGCTGAAAACAAGAAATAAAATACTTTTTCCCCCGATTTAATGTGTGGGAGTGATAAAACATACATTGCAGCATGTGTGAGGTGGTATATAACAGAGACACATTTCATTTTGCATATATTAAGGAATTGATGGGTTCTAGGGTTAGGCTTTTATTTGTTTAGCTATTTTCAACCCAATGCTGAATACATGCAAATGATACATGCATTACTCATAGAGACGTGCTGCCAGAAAAGACAACCTTTAAAGGGTCAGTTTGTTATATTAGCAATCATTTGAGATGAAGACATTGCTAGAGGCGGAAGTCAAACAATAAAGGGTTTATTTAATAAACACAATAAACCAAATACTTCATACGAAATGCTGAAAGTAACACAATGAAGACCATCGTGGGGCTCTACAGAAATCCTCTCTCACCCAGCCACTTGAGTCGAGCACTGCCCACTTTTGGAAAAGAGAAAAGTGTGTGACAGTTAAGTGGTTACGATGTTGGACTATAAATCTGAAGGTTGTGGGTTTCTTTCCCATATCCACTAAAGTTACCACTGTGGCTCCTTTAGCTCAATTTTGGCTGTAAGGCCTGTGTTCTGACCCCATACTTTTATGTTGCTTTGGATAAATGTGTCTGTTAAATAATCTAATGTAATCTAATCTAAAAACAGAAAGGTTTCTATAGACTTTCACTGTGGTCACTAGAGACTTACAGATCTTTCTTTTCTAAATCAAAGGCAGCCAGGTAGAATCCAGAGTCTATGTGCATCAGACAACCACATTCACAGCAGAAGGCAGGATGTTGAACTGTGATCCAGATGAAAATGCAAGAAAAAGGCAGTGACAATGGCACTCAGTCTAAATGCCTAGTTGGCGTCAGATGCAGATTCTTCTCTGCCAATTCAGCTTCTGCGATTGCACGTGTACACGTGTAAAAGACATTTCTCTTTGGAAATCTGACTGTGAGTTGATTCTCAGTGATTTAATGAAAAACATCAAATGGAAAATTCTTTTTATACTCTCTCAATTGAGGTCTTTGGATACAAAAGCAGCGAATCTAATTAAATAAATTGCATCCTAGTTGAATTATAAACTATTTTCAAACCTTAAGTTTTAACATTATTTTCTCTCAAAGGGCATCAGGTAATAATTACAATAGTTATGATAGCAAACGTTAAGTTAATTAGAAAAAAATGTGTAGTTGTGTTAGATTAATGCAAAACAAGGTTGTGGCAGGGGCATAAAGGAAGGATAACACTGGGAGGTGAGGAGTTTGTTTTGGTGGAACTGAGAGTGATTGATGGTAATTAGAGGTAATTAACGCACCAGCTGAAAGTTTTATATGGTCTTTATATGCTGAGGCAGAATGCAGTCGAGAGAGTGAGTGCAGCAGCGACAGGAATATGCTGTCGGCAGAGGCTACACCAACCTGCAGATTAATCTGTTTCTCATCGTGTCCTGCCGTTGCAACAAAGGTGCATTGTTTGGTCCAATGTAGTTTGGCTGTCTGTATGATCGTCGTATTAATGTGGTGTACTGTGCATATTAATTATAATCCACTGAGACCCCTTCCTGCCTCAGAGGCTAAACATAACACAGTGTGTTGGAGTTCTGAGTTAGATAACATTCCCGTAGTGATTTTGAACAAAACCATTTCTTCCCATGGGACTCCATGACTCCTGCCTTGTGCAAAAACGTTACATAACCGTGCCATTTATTCCCATATTTAGACTCAGGCAATTGAACAGTTGCCAATCGGAGAAAATAGCCAACAGTACACACATCAGATAGTGTTAAACAAAAGTTCTGGCTCAGGTCCAGTTTCCTGACATGGCAAACTGCAATTAAAATCGACCAGCGGAACCTCAAATGCAAGTGATGGGAGTCGAGTGACAGATGTTTGTGAAGGATGGTGCTATAGCCCTATTACAGGAAAAACTACTGTACAATTAAAAGCCATAAGCAATTAGATGTGACTGATGTTTCAGTCCTGTACATACTGGAACAAATAATCCAAAATCCAAACAAATATATGACTAGAAATTAATTCATTCATTCCTTCATTCATTCAATATCTTCCACTTTTTCTTTTATGAGGGTCGCGGGGGGGTTTCCCATGCCCATCCAGGGGAGAACGTCTCGGGCGCTGGGCAGATACATCCAGGACAGTGCGCCAATCCAACGCTGGCTACACACTCACTCACACAGCCACATACACTTACACACTATTCAGGGCAATTTAGAGCGTTCAATTTACCTTGAAGCCATGGTTTTGGACTGTGGGAGGAAACCCACGCCGACACGAGGAGAACATGGAAACTCCACCCAGATTGGGGTTCGAACCGGGAATCCCCAGCGCTGAGAGGCGAATGTGCTAACCGCTAAGCCACTGTGACGCCCATGGTTAGAAATATGTAACATAACTTATTATGCATGTAGTTGGATAAGTACAGTTTGTGTTGGTGGGAATAATAGCTGTGTCCCAAATTGCCAACTTGTTTTGATCCAGTAAACCTGTCAACACAGTGTGCTATAGATACTGATTTCATTAAGGCTTCCCGCTCAGTGAATCACCTACTACTTGGTGCTTACTGCATATTCAGACATACAGTACTAGTCGTTCTCATACAGATTTAGAAGTCAGTATGCACTTTTGGATGCAGAATTTTTGATGTCTCTTAAGCCAATAGACCGAATTGTTTAAACTGGCTGCAGCTGTTCTATTGGTTTGGTGTATTTGTGGGTTCTCTTTCAGGTTTTTGGCTTGGCTTTCACTCCACTCCAATTTGGCAGCTTAACATTCACAGTGAGACGAGATCCATCCAGTTAAACCTCGCAGTTAAATCCCACAGACATAACCCTGTATTGAAACGCTGTGATCCGATTTCCTAGAGGGACCACCAGGTTTCTCAATAAGGCTTTTCACTCCAGAATGGGAGCGTGGTATCTTTGGCTTCGGACTAACAGCACTCACAGTAGTATGGAGCGGAGGAATACTTTTAGCTTTAGTGTGTGTGTGTGTGTGTGTGTGAGTCCAAACCATGCATTGTGATAACATGTGTGTTGTTCTGATACAGGAGGACTTGGCACCTCAGTAACACCGCCTGACTGACAATCACCAACCAAACCCAACCAAAGGTGTCCGAGCTCCAGCTTTCTCCAGGCAGCCTACTATAAGCACTGATGAAAGATTAGAGGATGACTAACGCAAACTACAATAACCAATCAGGTACTGTTTTTCATTTTACTTTGACAAGGTGAAGCAAAAAGCTAGATTTGACAAATAAAACACTAAACTACTCCAGCAGCACTGCTGATCTGATTGTACCAGAGTAACGCAAAAGTTCAATATAATTTATTTATCCAGCCCTTTTTACAACAGTACATTGTTAAAAAGCAACTTTACAATATTCCGAGCCGGAACCCCAAAAGAGCAGGCCGAAGCAACAGTGGCAAGAGAAAACTACATGTTTTTAAGTTGTTAAGAAAGAAACCTTGTGAGAACCAAGGCTTAGTGGGGACTTACATTTACATTTAGTCATTTAGCAGACGCTTTTATCCAAAGCGACTTACAAGTGAGAGAACACCAAAGCGACTTATTCTCTTTGAAAGGGGTTTCCACTCAAAAATCAGAAAAACTAGTTTATTAAGGCCATTCTGCCTACAACGCCACCAGTCCAAAAGAAATCCAGGTTCTGTCCAGTAACTGTCATTACCGAGGTGCTATAGCAGTGATGGGGAGTCTCAAAGAAAATCTCATCCTAACAAACCCACAACCACAACATTATTATCAGTGCAGTGCTAAGGAGCATGCACCACCTTCATCATACCTGCAGTGCAGAATAACAAAGTACACAGGACCTTGACCTCATCAACTACATCTGAGATGAGCTACAACAGCAATTGTGAGCCGGTTCCTCTCGTCCAACATCAGCATCCGTTCTCACAAATGCTCTTTGATTCTTCTTCTTTCAGTGTTCTGTCCTTTCTTATTCAGGGGTCGCCACAGCGATGAACTCGCATATTAGACTTTTTACGCCAGATGCCCTTCCTGACACACCCCTTACCCTCTAGCAGCCTTGGGACACAGATTAAGGGGACAATATAGAGCAGCCGATTCACCTTCAATCTATGTTTTTGGACTGTGGGAGGAAAGAAACCTTGAGAAAACCCACACGGACACAGGGAGAACATGGAAACTCCACCCAGATCGGGATTCGAACCTGGTCCCCAGTGCTGAGAGGCGAACGTGCTGACCACTAAGCCACCATTGACTAAAAATTCAAAAGAAAAACTTCTCAGACGATTGGCGGCTGAGCATAACGGCAACTGTAAATTTAATGTGTAGATGTGTAAATACTCTGGTTCCTGCAGTGACAGAATATTATGACTTGCATTAGATGGCAGGTATTTATTTAAACGACGTGATTTCTGGGTTTTGACAGTCGTGCATTAGGTGGCCTTTCATGATATCCAAAGGAAGTATGAGAATTCCAATTCAGAAAATGAATCCCAGGTATATTCTTGATTTTTGGGGGCCCTGGCGTTGGTTAGATCTTCAATCACATTAAAACACCACTTAATTTTCATAAAGCAGGTAAAAGCACCATCAGTATGAAACCTTTGGATGTCATTTGTGGAGTAAGCACTGAAATGACACATTTGCGTATCATGTTCATGTTCATAAAAACCCGTGTATCCACGTTCAAAACAAAGGATTCCATGGAAAATGATTTTCCCTGCACGGCCCTCTTTTATTTTCTTGAGGGTCAACGGGCGGCCAGGTCCCCAGATGGAGCGGGAATAATCCTCTGAGGTATATTTTCCACCAAGGCATTTCAAAGGTGTTAAGTGCATTTGTCTGTGAAAAGCTGGGAGATTATGTGGACTATCAACAGGGTTGCAGAGCTCGTTAGCTTCACAGTGGATTTTCATTTTTACTAAGCTTCAAAACATCGCCGGCGACATGACAGATCTACTTCTTCTTATCGCTTCACTCCATATACAGTAGATGAGAAATAATAGGTGGCAAGGTGGAGGAAGCATTATTAAACAAATTTTGAAAGATGGGGTTGGCACTAGAATTCTAAAAGCCACCCCATGATTTAATAATTATTAAAGAAAGCAAGTGCTATTTAAATCATTATCGTTGGAACTCATATCAGCCCCAATGTTTACAGTCCAGGCATGAAGGTGGTGGACTGTTTGCACAGGGGTAGAGCCTCCTGAGCTTCCAGAGGGGCTTAGTTTTGGCCAAAAGAGAAAAAATTAAGTATTGTATTTGCCCAATTTGTTCCTGGGGTTGATGCTTCCTGTATCCCCTTTAAAAAATAGAACGTCTCTACTTTGCTGGATACCTAGAAGCCCAAAATAATAATGAGCAATGCCAAGTCTAGGAATAGGAGTGTAAAATATACCAGTCCTGCCCCTGTGGCAGTAATAATGTGGTTTATATAATGATTTATTCTATTTTATTATCACTGTACATTCACGAAATGCTGAATGTACAGTGTCAACTGGATTCGTTGGTGGACTATAAAAGTCCAGGATAGTTTCTCAGTTTAATTGGTTGTTCAGATCTAGTAAATAGAAAACTGCAGACTGAAGGCCTAGTGTTTAAACGGCTTTGTGTTGAAGTGCCTAACTTACCGTCTAACGGCTGTGACCTCATCACCTCAAAGTCTTGTGAAAATAAAAAAGTGAGTTGAATTAAAGACAGTTACATTATTCTGCCTCAGCAACATTCCATGTAAGTTTGGACTTAGTATTTATCAGTAAAGTATTAAAAACCTTTATATATTGACTTGTGCAGCATGGTGGCGCAGTGGATTCCTGGTTCAAATCCCGATCTGGGTGGAGTTTCCACGTTCCCCCCATGACCACATCGGTTTCCTCTGGTTTCCCCAGTTTACTCCCACACTTCAAAAACATGGATTAAAGTTAAATTGAATGCTCTAACTTCCCCCATATAGAGTGTGTTCCCAGCGATAGACCGGCGTCTTGTCCTGGGTGTATCTGCCCAGCGCCCCAAATGTTCCCTTCCCTGGATGAGCATGGGGAATCCCCTCGTAAACCTAGGTAGAGGATTAGGTGGAAAATAATAAATATATTAACTGAAGTATTTGACCTTGTAGCAGTTTGCACCTGTTTACTGGAAACTCAGCCACGATATTATAAGAACTTTTAGATTAGAGCCTGAACAGTTTGTTTTAAAGCTGGATCTAATTGTTAAACCCAAGCTTCAGTCTGTTTTCCTTCCTTATTTTGAGTATAAATAAAATAAAATTACTAAAGTTTGGCTAAAAGAGCGATTCTTAACTGGTGGGTCGCGACCCAAAAGGGGGTCACGGAAACGGTCTGGACGGGTCACGGACAGCCTGTAAAAAATGATTTCGATTTTTTTTTTTTATTAAAAAGGAATTATTGCTCATCTGTTTTTGTTCTTGTTTTTTTAAAATATATTTTTATTTGAAAATTTACAATACAAAGTGCATTAAAACATCTTCAATATTTTTTTCCATATATTCCATATATTCCATATATTTCCATACACACATAAACTGTCCCGCTGCACCTGACAAGTTAACGCCCCTAAATTAAAACTATAACACCATTAATAAGAGCACAAGAGAGAAAGAGAGAGCGAGAGAGAGAGAGAGAGAGAGAGAGAAACCATTAAAAAAACCCTAAACCTCAGTCTTAAAGCTTACAGACACAATACTCAGACATACATGTGATTAAAAATATGCATGCATTCTGATTGGATCACCCAGTCAACATCAGAAACAGAATTAAGCTTCCCCATATATACTGTATACACTGCTAAAAATAATAAAGGAAACACTAAAATAACACCAGATCTCAATAAATAAAATATTTAAGTTAAAAATCTTTAGTGTATAGTGGAATGCGTTGAGAACAAAATAACATCAAAGTGATCAAAACGTAAATCAAAATTACTATCCCATGGAGATCTGGATATGGAATCATACTCAAAATCAATTGACAGTCTGATCCAACTTAACAAGTTAAAATGAGGCTCTGTAGTGAGTGTGGCCTCTACGTGCCTGACCTCCCTACAATGCCTTGGCATGCTCCTGATGAGGTGGCTGTCGTTCTCTCATAATCTCCCCCCCCCCCCACTTCACTGTTGCTTCCTAACTGGACAGGTTGATTTCTCAGAAGTGTGGTTGACTTGGAGTTAAGTTGTTTAAGTGTTCCCTCTGTATTTTAATAAAATTGGTAGTTCTGGTCCTGGAATCTGATTGGCTGAGCCGTTGTCCATTATGGACAATAACACACACCTTTGAACGCTTCACATTCGTATCAATGTTTTAAATCATGTTTCTTTAATAAAAAATACAGATTAATATCAATTAATATAAGTGAGGCAATTCCAGACAAGAAGTAAACCTATTGTGCCTGTTGTAAATGCGTTGTAATAAGGCACTCGGGGTTGTGCATTATTGTAAATAAATCACAGAAAATTACATTTACATTACATTTAGTTATTTAGCAGACGCTTTTATCCAAAGCGACTTACAAGTATCCCAACTTGGATGGGAACAGAATACAGGGTTGAAACAGGACCCTGGAGCAATGAGGGTTAAGGGTCTTGCTCAAGGAC
>JAOUQT010000001.1:9190735-9201332 GCA_025769995.1 Xyliphius kryptos | reverse complement strand
GCATCCGGCGTAAAACATGTGCCAGATCCTAATGCGAGGAACTCGCTGTGGCGACCCCTGGTGACAGGGAAAAAGCTAAAGATGAAAAAATTATAATTTATTGCAAGATGGGGCATCCTAAAAGGCACTCAGTTATAGTTCGGCCATTAGGGCACAATGTTAAGTTTCTGCCATTCTGAAGGGCACTTTGGTAAAAAATAAAAATATTCAAGGATGTTGGCATGGTGGAGGGGTTGATGTGGAGTCAACGTTTGGTGTAATATTGATCATGCTTGATTATTTTCAAACTTGTGATTTACTGACTTGGATATGAGTCTACTGAAACAGCTGTTACTAATGACCCCCTGTAGGAGTGTAATAACGCCTTCTGGTGCTGCGTGGCAAGTTCCCTCATTTTCCTCATCGTCTGTTGTTCATCTTGAAGGAAATCAAAGGAAATGTGCCGCAATTTGGCCCCCGAGGGAAGAAGGAGGTCTGCAAGGTAAGGAACGAAACCTTCAATCTTCATCTTCCTGTTATTGAAGCTGCTGCATGAAGCATTTTTCTCTAAGAATAAAAAAAAAAGAGAGAATGGTCTTGGTCAGGCAGGACAAATGTCTGGCCACGTTATAAGGATATGAGTTACAGTGAGCTATAGTACTGAGCATTTAGCAAGTATACTGAGCAAAAGTGTTCGATACCATATTGTTCATGGTACATATTTTGTTAGAGATGTTAGAGTCTATAAAATGCCACAACTTACATAACAAGCCACTTTTTGAATAATACAGTGAAAGCTCCTAGGTTTTCTGAGACGTAAGTGAAATGGTGAGATTAAGGGCGGCATTCTGCAAATAGAAACTTTGTGGTTTCTAGTTATACTGTGTCTTACTGGTCTGGCTCACGCCTTGCCTAGAAACTACCATGGAACTTGGAGCTTTCAGAAGTTACCACATACCTGAATTGTGTTAGCATTCTGTGCTGATTCTCTGATCGACCTGTTTCACCCAGGTGGCCAGAATATAGCTGATAATAAGTCAGAATAAAAAGGAAAGCGGATAAAAGACGAGGAGTCAAAGTATTACCGGCATCTTATTGATATTTTGAGGGTCGGTGACTTCACCAGTAAAGTGTGAGTCATCCAGATAATGAGTAAGAGTCATTATGTCCCAAGACCAGAGATTTTCTTCAGTGCTAAAAGTTCAGATGCATTATTTTGCAGCTGAGATGACTGCAAGATTATACTCTAACCTTGCCAGCATCTCCATGCCAGCAATAAGCTACACTGCCATTTGTACCATTCATAGCAATCCCTTTTCCCTTTTTTTTTGTGTACTTTGATTATCATCACACTCCGACCTGAAGATAATGGAATGTGAATACAAACTCTGGCAGAGAATCATCATGTGTTGGTTCACTGCTGAATCAATGGCCTTTTTTCATTTCCATGCGAACGGCTGCTCCTTGTGACATTGAGAGCTGCCGGTGCATGCATCAGTGAGCCAGCCCTCTCTCGGTAAACACAAATCTGAACATGCCATTGCCGGCTCTGCAAATGCACAGCTCTATTGATTTGCCATTAATGTCCATCTCACTGGATTTGTATTTTTTCTGGAGGAAATAATTGTAAAATTCTAGTGTGTTGACTTTATGAGACTGTTTCTGCTTTCGATGCAGTTTGTGGAATGGAGAATTAGATAGAGCAAGGAAATCCATGTAAATTATACCCATGTTCCTAACCAAACCTGTACGATTGTACATATTTGCTTACATCTGATTGTCTGTCTGATTGCTTTGGATATGGGTGGCAATTTTAAATAGGGTGTGGCATTTGTTCGTTGGTTTTGCAAGCCACACTCAACCCACCTACATCTCATCTCCGCAACTTAATCAATGATGCACAGGTGTCTTTGAGGCCAGCTCTGTATTTCAGGGTTCCACAGTCCCCTTGCTTCTGGTGTTCCATATGAGCACCTGGAATTAAGAAAAGTCCCAGAACAGAGCCAAATTGCCAGATGTAAATTCTGTGTAACTGGGTCATAATGGTCAAGGTAAAGGGTTTGTGACCAAAAGCTCACAGTTTTGATCCCTGCTCCAGGCAAATAATATCATGGCTGAAGTGCAAGGGAACCAATCCCAATTACTCCAACAGGTGGGACTGCACAGTGCCTCACTTATCTGTGTATGCTTATTGCATCCCCAGATAGGGTAAATGCAGAGAAAGAATTTCTTACATGGATTAATAAAGTACATTCATATTCTTCTGCTTAATCCAAATAGCGTCGTGGGCCACCCGAGGCTTGGGCACAAGGCAGGACCCATGATAGACAGGTGCCAATACATCATCCTGCACACACACATTCACACACTAAGATCCATTTAAAGACATTGGTTAACCTAGCATGCGTGTCTTTGGAATGTAGAAGGGCACCAGAGCACATAGAGAAAACCCAGGTGAACACAAGTAAAACTCCAGACAGAAATTTCCCAGGTCATGCCTCCTGGGGATTCATTCCAGGTCCTTCTTGCTGTCAGGCAACAGCACTGCCCACTGCTCCATTGTGCTGCCTAAGGGATCAGTAAAGTATCTATTATTATTATTATAAGTCTCCATTTAATATAAGATCTATCACTGAATCTCCAGATTTTCATGAACCCTTGTGTGATTTGTGGGACACCTCTTTTAAAATATGCACCAATAATCAGTTTGCCACTAAGCTGGTGGCATATGATAATTGATAAATTTCCTCAATTTGTGGTTATTTGCTCATGATCTTGGTGTTGATCTGTCTGCAGCACAGAAGAAGGAAACAATTTTTCAGCAAGTTGGAAAAAATGGCAGTGATAGAGTGATGTGGAACCTGGAGGCGTTTTGCTATGAAATTTATTCTAGAGGTTCGTTCCATCAGTTTATATAAGACTTCCACCTACTAACTGACTTTCAGAAGAGATCAACAGAAGAGATCGGGATGCTCAGTCAGTTTATTGCTGTCCCCGAGAGCACATCTGTGCAGCGATGATGGTGTGTGACATTGACTTTATGGACTACATGTGAATCATAAAAACAAGGACGACGAACCAGAGAGTGACAATGCGAGGTTTATTTTTGGAAAATCTCTACTCGTGTGTGGGTTTGTTGTCTGACTCAGAAGTAAATCTCTGTCACTTCTTTAATATGAGTCATTCTTGCTTGTTATTGTCAGTTTAATCTGATTTCTACCTTCCTGTCACATCCTGATCAAACCAAAGCAAAGAGCCCGAGGAGGACTTGTAGGGGTAATTGATTAGGGTTGCCAGTGGGGAAACTCCTTTTTGTTGACTAAACATTCACTCCAGACTTGTCAAAGCAAGGCATCAGATTTGCACAGTAGTCTGCTTGGCTCGAAAGTGACCCAATCATTTTTAAGGCACATTCATCTTCTTGAAGATGTACATGATTCTCTCTCAGTGTGTAATACAGCTGGGAATTTACTGCCGGGTGCACCAGTGTGTAACAAGCATTAAAGAAATAACCTAGACAAGTGCTGATTTGTAGGACTTGCTTGACAGACAGTATTGTAAAAAAAAAAAAAAAAAAAATCAGGAGGCAGGGGGAGGGGCATGTGCTTGGGCGCAGTGACACAATCAGGATCTGTGACATAAAAGACCAGGGAAGTGCAGACCTGTCAGCACATCTAAATAACAATAACCACCCAATAGTGGCCCAGACCTGGTGGCATTCAGCCAATCTCTCCTCGCTATGCAATTACAAAGAGCTCCAGGCTCCGGGTAATCGCCATTGATCTCTGTCAGCCTGGCCAAACGTCATCGATTCAGTTTAGGAAGACTCTTGGGGCTTGAGGAGAAGAAAGACTGGAATGCTGGAACCCTTTACTTTCGCTTTGTTCCTCTGTCCCATGCTATTTAAGATGGCAGGCTCAGAGGCGCCGACTCAGTTGTTGGCGCAGGTCCTGAAATCAGCCACAGTGGCTGTTGATCCTTGTTATGTGATTTGCAATGTGGGTACAAGTAGTAGTGGCAGAGGCAGATAGTATTGTCATTCTCTGAACGGTTCAAACAATGATCCGACAGTTGACAACAGCAATATGCAGAAACATTTATATCTGTGTGCTTGCGAATTTGACTACAGTTAAGAATGAAGACAAATGAGTTTGTGATTCCTACTATACAGACTATGCCAGAAATTGTCTTCCCATGTACAGTAACACCTGGCCATCGATGGCAGTGAGATTTTCAGGATTCGATGATGCGATCTCATGCTGAAATGTTACATATGACTGTACTATACTGTACTATAATTATATGCTTAAAATTCTCTGTATATATTATTAAAATATGCAGTATAATTGTATTACACTATGGCAGCATAGTGGTGCAATAGTAATGCTGTTGATTCCCGGGTGGGACGAGCCTGAAAATTTCAGTGGGGAGTTTGATGTTCTCGGGTGCTCGGATTTCCCCCCGCATTCAAAAGACATGCATGCTAGGTTAACTGGAGTCTCAAAATTGGCCTTTAGTGTGTGTGTGACTGTATGTATGTGCCCTACGATGGACCCCTGTATAGGGTTGTTTGTTCCCTTGCGCTCAGAGTGAATGGGTGGGTACCAGCTGGCTCGTGACCCTTTGTGTATTAGGTGAAAAGCAAATGAATAAATTAATATTAGACTTTTTTATTTTAAATTGTTTATATCTTATTGGCAGTGGTGACTCCGTGGTAAAAGGTTCTGGGTTAGTGTTCGAATACTGGCGTTTCAAGACCAACAATCTGCCTCTGTTTGGTCCTTAAGCAAGGCTCTTTACCCTCCTTGCCCCAGGGGCCATGTATAGCCATGTATGTGACAAATAAAATTTGATTTAGAATTTATTGTACTGTGGGTTGGCAGCGTGGTGCATTGTGTTGAGCTATTTCCTCACAGCAATAAGGTCCTGAGTTCAGTCCCCTGGCTAATACAGTCCTACAATGTGTATTACAGGTGAATTACACTATATCATACAGAATCACTGCTTTGAGATGGTTGGATTCACAGATGTGGTCTGTGACTAAGGAAAAGCCGACTTAGCATCCCAATATCTTGTCAACTGGAAAGTTGGAAAGTTGAACCCCTTGCTACTAACACTCCTGGGTTTTAGAGATACCAAGTTCCATCTCCTCACTATTGTAACCTTGTTTTTTTGTTGCTTATTTCAACTCTTGTGCACAAGTGTGTTCCTGCAGCGTAAGGAAATCGGCTAGATAAATTCGAAAAAACACACATTGTGTGCGAGCTGGAATTAATAAATGGCCTTGTTGTTTATGCCCCATGACATATAACCTGACGTTCCGTAATGGAATTCTGCACTTTCTGCTAGTCCTATCTCCACTCAAAAGCAACATAAAGCTTATAACAGCCCAAAATAACACTCGAGCAATTCACAAAACTGCATATTGCACCCGATATTTTTTGAAACTTCATTAATTTCACTGACAATCCCAGAGGTGGAATTGCATCCGTTTCCCTATAGGCATTAATTTGTATTCTTATTGCAGTGTGCCCAGCTGGCAAACAAACTCCATAGTTCAGCTAAAAGTAGCTCCAAGGACACATGCTTCTAAGGTGACTACAGGCCAATTATTCTCATTTTGTATGTAAACATAATAAATAGCTGTGTGATGCACAAGTGGAAAGTGCACAGCTCTGTGAGCTAAAAGTTTACTCCATATCATGTGTTGAAACCCAGCACTTTCAGAAAACATCCAATTATTGTGTTAAGCTCAGCCATTTTTTTCCCCCTCCTATCTTCAGAACACACACGCAGTGTAAATGTAGACTTGATGAATTAGGGCTTGGTCAATAATAAGAAAGGATTAATTGGTAAAATGAAAGGTTAATGTATGCTTTCATGGGCCACTTGAAAATGCTTTCAGAAAGGGTGGATGAGAACAAGCATATAAAAAGTACGTAACCAAAGGTAAGTCAAAAAATATCTGCACTCTGTCTGTGGAATTTATTTAAATCGAATTTTTAAAAATACATATGAATCATTTTTTAACTCAATTTCTTTGCTTTTCATGGCACTTTAACCGTTAGCCAACAATCTTTTGTTTTCTTTCATTAAATAATGTTTCAGTCAGATCTGTGAAGCACAAATGCATCGCAGTCTTGAACTATTGCATGGGCAGAACCATGGCTGATTTGCAGATAATTTATTACTCGTCTATCCAATTTGAAAAAATGGTTTTCTCTCCTTTAATACACTCTTATTTTCAATAAAACACATTCTGCTTAAAGTCTTTTATAAATCTCAGCATCAGACTCGCCTCAGACAAACAAAACTCGAATCACTGCATGCTGCTCTTCTTTTGTGCAAATCACATTTAGTGTGATAAAAAAAATACCTAAGACTAATACAGGGACTCTACTTTAAATGATGTTATGCGTGAAAAAAGTGACAGGAATTATATGTTGCTCAGTAACATGCCTTGCATTTAACACTTTCCTTACTGCATGTTTTCCTTCAGCGATGACGATGTGTGACATTGACTTTATGGACTACATGTGAATCATAAAAACAAGGAAGACAAACCAGAGACTGACATTGCAAGGTTTATATTTGGAAATCTCTACTCATGTGTGGGTTTGTTGTCTGACTCAGAATATCAGCATCAGACTCACCTCAGACAAACAAAACTCGAATCACTGCATGCTGCTCCTCTTTTGTGCAAATCACATTTAGTGCAGCCATTTTGTCCCGAACCGAAGTAATACACGTAACACATGCTCTCAAAATCCATTGTTTCCATGATAACAAGTCTATCTGTCTTTATGCATTTGTCTTGTCCCTCTGTGAAAGTCAATGCACATTGTTATGCACTAATACAGTGCCCTCTGCATTCCCACCAATTATGGGATAATGAGAAAGACGGGCTCTAGTTTAAATGATGATATGCGTGAAAATAAGTGGCAGGATTTATGTGTTGCCTAGTAACATGCCTTGCATTTAACACTTACTTTACTGCACGTTTTCCTTCTCAGTTGGAAGTGCAGCTATTGGGGAGGGCCATGCATTTAGTGCAGCAAATGATTTTGAGACTCCAGTTTCATTCAATTAAGTCTCTCAGCCACAAAGTTCAGTACTGAGGCTGTACTATTGATTTGTATGATGCATTGAGGGTGTGAGAAGTAATGGACTAGGGAAGCTTAAATAATCAGTATTGAACTGAGAAGGGGGGGAAAAAAAAACTGTGATCATTCTTAATAATAGCATAAATAAGTGGTCAGCTCATATATTCCGAGCAGAACAGAAAAGGATTTTGGAAGACAGGAAGAAGGTGGTGAATGTGTTCGTTATCGCATTAATTACACTCACCAGCCAATTGATTCGGTACATCTGTACAATTGCTGGTTAACAGCATGGGTTTTCTCCATGTGATCCGGTTTCCTCTGACAGTTTGTGAATTAGGCGTGTCTAAAATTGCACTTACAGCTCACATGATATTGAGATTGTCTGTCAGCTTAGATTCCATTCCACAGAGCACAAGTGTGCAGCTCATGATCGGGAAGTCTATGACATGACAATAAAGGAAAGGGGAGGATTGTTGATTAATTCCTGCGAGCTTGTCAAATTTATGCATACATATAAATACATGCATTTACTCCTCTTTAATTGTAAAATTATCATGGGTTTGTAAAGAATTAGTGTTGTACAAGTTAACCATATTATTATTTACTCATTCATTCATTCATTCATTTATTTTCTATACCCACTTATTCGTAGTTTAGGGTCACAGAGAAGCTGGTGCCCACCTGGAAACTATAGGTGCAAATAGCAGGAACAACCTTAGATAGGGCGCCAATCCATTATAGGACACACACACATTCACACATTAACAGGAAAAAAGAACACATAGAGAAAATACAAATTACACACAGAAATTTGCATAGTTGCCCCACCCAATTAATTTCTGCTCGAACCCAGAAATTAATTGCTGTGAGGCCACTGCACTAGCTATTGCGCCACCGTGCTGTCCATTATTATTCCTCTTATTATTATTATTATTATTTTTTTTTTAATTATTATTATTATTATTTTATTTTTTTTTTTATTATTATTATTATTATTATTGAAAAAATGTAAACAACTTATATAATGCAAATTGATTGATAAAAATTCTTGATGCACTGATGTCTGAGGGAGATCGCGGGTGTTTAGCTTAAGCTTGTGCCTTTGCTATTTATAACCTCAAATTCCTCCAGATTCCCTGAAATATATCATGATAGAATGCACTGTAGAATGAGAAATTTGTAAATCCTGCACATTTTTCTTCAAGGAATGTTTCCTGTAAAGTTTTCTTTAATTTTCTTATGAGTCTGTTGAGAAAATGATCCTCTGCCCATCACTGCTCCTCAATATTTTGGATCTCTGTATGGAGTTCGCATGTTCTCGCCGTGTTCGCGTGGGTTTACTCTGAATGCTCCAGTTTCCTCCGTCAGTCTAAAGACATGTTGTAGGCTTGTGGTTAAGGAACCAGCCTTGCGACCGGAAAGTCCCTGGTTTGATTCCAAGGGCTGAAGTGCCTTTGGGCAAGGCACCTAACCCCCAGTTGATCCCCGGGCGCTGTGCTGGCTGCTCACTGCTTTGGACACGTGTGCTCACTTCACCTGTGTGTGTGTGTATTTGTGTGTTTTACTGCACGGATGGGTTAAATGCAGAGGAACAATTCCGTTGTGTGCAAGCATAGTGGCAAAATGTATCACTTGCGCGTTAGTTAAATTGAATATTGCAAATCGGATATTGTTCTTGGCTTCGTGTTTATTCTGAATAGATTGTGTTTACTGATATTGTCTTAAAGCACTTTTGTAAGTCGCTCTGGACAAGGGCATCTGCTAAATACTACAAATCTAAATGTAAATGTCATTGACTTGTGTATAGATATGTGAATTAGTGTATAAGATGGCCTTGTTTGTGTAACTGAAATGGCCAGTGGTGCTGAAGATGACGTTAAATTCAATTCAATTTAATTAAATTTTATTAATATAGCGCTTTTTACAATGGAACATTGTCACAAAGCAGATTAACAAGAATGATATACAGTTTATAAATATACATTTGAGCTTTAATAAGATTTTTTCCCCAACGCGCAAGCCGATGGCGACAGTGGCAAGGAAAAACCCCCTGAGATGCTAAGAGGAAGGAACCAGACTCAGAGAGGAACCTTATAAATAAACAATAAATAAATAAGTAAAATTACTAGCCCTAAATTGCACTGACAGTCTTAAATATTTTTTGGAATATGCCTATTATTGAATGAAAGCAAGTTTGCCAGAAATGTATAGTTCCTATTGTCCAAAGTACGAGTAAATGTAAGAAACACTGCATGGAAAAACAATATATACCTAAGACTCTTTTACGAAGAACATCAGCATCTAATCTGCTTTTTTCCGTCACACAAATCTCCATTCATTATTGCTCATGTGTGCAGTAAAACAATCAGTGCCAGCTGTCAATGCACAGGCTTCAGATGTTTTGTATAATTATTACTCTGTAATAACGATTTCTGGAGCCTTGTTCATCCGGAGCGTGTTTACCATTCGCTCTTCAGTCTATGTGAGTTCAGTGCTTTTGCTTTCAGAGCTTTGCATCATGCTCTGGCCTCAGCGCTCTAATGCATCTCTAGACAGAGCTGATCCATCCTACAGCATTAGCAGCCAAATAATAAGTCCTCTCCTTGGGAGAAGCCCCGTGATCTGAGAACTGATTGCAAGGGTGATGTGAACAAACAGCACATCTTATTGAGGAAATGTCATCAAGAGAGATAGTGTGGTCTAAGAGAGAAAGAGGGTAGGTATTCTTTAAATATCACCAGCCTTGAGTGATGGGAATGGTGATGATACCTTTGTACACAGGGAGGAAATAATGAAATTGGGAACAGTTAGCTAAACTATGTATATGAATTAATTTATTCATTCATTTATTCATTATCTTCCGCTAAATCAACATGCGGTCACGTGCCAGCACGGGCCCCACTCCATCGCAGGGCAGAAACACACAGACACACACATGCTCACACTAAGGGTCACATTATAAACATTTAATTCACCTATCGTGCATGAATGAAAGGAATGCTTTAGGTAACCAGAGTACCTGGAGAAAACCCATGGGGAGAACCTGCAAACTGCACACAGAAATACGGGTCCCTCTTGCTGTGAGGTGACAGATCTACCCACTGCGCCACTATGCCACGTTTAAATGAATTCAGTGGAGTTGAATAAAATATGACTTTAATATTTGATTTGTTTTGTTCAGTTGGAGGAAAATTCTTGTATATCATGATGAACCGGTGGCAGTGTTGGCTTCAGAAGGTTGAGGGTTCAAGCTCAGCACCACCAAGCTGGCACAGTTAGTTTCTTCGAGCAAGGGCAATACCCCTTCATGCTCTTAACCCTCCCTGGTCCTCGTGTAAGGCCCTTACCCTGCCTGCTCTAGGAAAGCTGTACTGCAGATGTCAGCGTGCTCTGGCCTAATCATTAGGATATGCAGAGAACAGAATTTCACTGTGCAGTTATGTACAGGGGTTGGACAATGAAACTGAAACACCTGGTTTTAGACCAAAATAATTTATTAGTATGGTGTAGGGCCT
>JAOUQT010000001.1:9080499-9100776 GCA_025769995.1 Xyliphius kryptos | reverse complement strand
ACACACTATACAGGGAAATTTAGAGCATTCAGTTTACCTTAAATCTATGTTTTTGGAATGTGGGAGGAAACTGGAGAACCCGGAGGAAACACACGCAGACACAGGGAGAGCATGAAAACTCCACCCAGATTGGGATTTAAACCAGAAATCCCCAGTCATTGCAATATTAAAAGGTAAAAAAAAAACCAATAAAGCTACTATGATGTAAAAAAGTGTTGGGTCAAAGTGATGTAAATTATTTATGACATCAGGGACATTTCTGATCTTATTTCTGTACTGATCATTCAGTCGGTTCCTTAAACCCTGTTTAGATTGGGGTTTGGTGTCTAATTATTTTAATACATCAAGTACTGACAGTAGGTTTAGGATTCAAGACCTGTCAAACCATCACCTCTGGGTCTCGAAACTGTTTTCTTAACAGCTACTGCATACATTGTATGTATAATGAAATGAACCAGTAAAAGCAGAATTGATTGCAGTGAAGCGTGTTTTAAATCACAGCATTGCTACAACTTCATCAGAGCTACTAACCTAGATGTACAAATACTTCACATACTGTAAAAATACTGTAAGAAAATTACGAGAAGGTTCCCCTTGCCCATCCAGGAGAGAACGTCTCGGGCCCTGGGCACCCAAATTATCGCAGGGCCAAAAACACACTATATGGGGCAATTAGGAGCATTCAATTTACCTTAAATCCCTGTTTTGGACTGTGGTAGGAAACCGGAGAACCTCTGATGAGTTGGGGTCTTCGTGAGGTACCTACCTGATGAAACTTGGCTCCATCTTTCCTTATCCTGTCCTCAGAAAACCCACTGATAAACTTCCATGAGAAAGCAAGTCGTCACAACTCACACTATATACATTCTATATATTCATTTCGGATTTTTACTGCCACAATATACAATAATACCATCCATCCGTTCGCTTATTCCTCTACTAAGGTCACGGTATGGTGCCCCATGCCCATCCAGGGGAGAACATCTCGGGCACTGGGCAGATACACCCAGAACAGGGCGCCTGGCACACACACACACACATCTATCGCTTGGCACACACACACACACACACTATACAGAGCAATTTAAAGCATTCACTTTACCTTGAACCCATGTTTTTGGGATGTGGGAGGAAACCGGAGAACCCGGAAAAAACCCACGCAGACACGGGGAGGACATGGAAATCGGGATTCGAACTGGGAATTCCCAGCGCTGAAAGGCGAACGTGCCAACCACTAAGCCACCACGCCGCCCCTATAATAATGTGAGTTTTTTAAATACTCCAAAGCCATCATTTACTTAAAAAGATTGCCTTTCAACTTTCACATTCTTATTCACATAGTTATCAAGTTCCCACCGTAGCGCAGCACAGGTATTCCGCTAGTATTTGTATATGCTGATCTATATGTCGTCTCTAAGAAGGTTGTTTCTTCCCCCTTTGACCTGAAGGTGCTGATATGGCTTAGGTTGGCCGGGATAGGATGAAAGGATAAATAAATGAATGGTGGTGTATGTTAAAATTTTCTTCTGAATAAATACTGAACATAGAACATTTTAAATACTAAATAAAGGAAGCATACAAGAAAGAGAAAATTAGCCGTATACACTGGACTGGTCCAGGCCACTTGCCTGCCTTTCATCCATTGTGCACAGGGATAAACCCCAACATCCCCGCAGCCCTAATTAGGTTAAGCAGCTTAGAAAATGAATGAATGAATGAATGTCATTTTAGTAAAATGTCATAAAGAAGACTAAAAATGATAATTGAGGGTTATGTAAATGTAAATCTGGTTTAAGCCGTTTGTGTCGCAGGGATTGCCTAATTATCTGAAGTGTTTTAATCAGATGTGTGAAGAGTATATTTGAGATTGTACATTCATCATCAGTTGTACACCCATTAGTCACATGTGAGTAATTTCACAATCGAGCTCCTCAGTAACATTACACACATGTACGTTAGATTTAAAAGTTGGGAAATCTAACGACAAAAGATGAAGATGGTTTATTTTTAGACGCTATAATTATGTTAGAATATTTAAAACATTTAGAAAGATACTAGCCGACCCGCAGCGTACCATAGGTCGCATAGTTTTGGTGCCTCGACATCATTAACTAGTATTCATGTAGTCGGTGTATTGTTGAGCAGACTGTATAATTATACATCCGTGACAGAACACGTCTCTGATGGTATCCCAATGTTGGCAAACGAAGGTTACAGCCATGTTGCAAAGTTTGATGTCAATGACAGTTTTCGGGAAATATGCGACTGACAAGAACAAACAGTGAGACGCTGCATTATCAGCATGAACATGATCTTGCTGCGGAATGCACGCTTCTTCTTCTTGGACCATGGCAGGAAGTGCTGTTTGAGAAACTCCACATACATTTTCATGGAGAGAGAGATCATCGGCCCCTTTAGGATCCCTGAAGGGGTAAAGATGACCTCCATAATGTATGTGGACTTTCTCAAACAGCACTTCCTGCCATGGTTTAAGAAGAAAGTTCTCAACCCCATTGAGAACCTCTGGAGCATCATCAAAAGCAGTGTCTATGATGGCGGAAGGCAGTTCACATCTAAGCAACAGCTCTGGGAGGGTATTTTGTCCTCATGCAAAACAATTGAAGCAGATAGCATTTAAAACCTGACAAACTCAATGGATCAGAGAGAGTTCAGAAGCTCCAAGGGGTCCTATGTGCAAATGGAACATCACCTAGAATAAAGTTTTGACTTGAAAACTGTTTGATTTCAATAACCTGCTAATGCTTATAATATCACAAATGACCTTTTTGTTCTTTATAAAAATGAAAAGGTTGAAAACTCTACTGTGCAGAAGAATTTGGATCATGCATTTTAAGTGTTTTTTTTATTTATTTAAATATCTTTGGCAGTTTGTTCAAAAACCTTTCAATTGTACTCTAATAGTTGATGCCTGGAAAACTACAATGACTGCAATTCATATAGGTACTTTTGGAAAATCGGAGAAAATATTATTTGCATAATAGTTTGGAACACAGTGTACAGTATATACATGCCCTCACTCGCCCATTGTTGGTCCCACTTTCTTACATTTATTTTTACTACAGTTGGATATGTTATTGCCATTTATTTGACCACTGCTTATAGAGACCCTATTACCCAGCCACGTTCGTTTTGTTAACCTTGTTTACTGTATTGCTGTGATATACAGTATGTATAAACTGTGTCTCCTACGGCCAAGCTGCAATACCACATTTTCATTTACTTTAAAAAATGCACCTCGTTTTTTTTTTTGTAAAACATCAGACTTTTACATTTTACTACAATACAACTTATTATTATTTTTATAGCAAATACAAGTTTTCATGTTCTCCACGTCTAGATTCCCAAGGAGGTCCAGTGGATTAAATTCTACATTCCAAAAAATTGGAATACAAAACAGACTGTTACTAACTTAAAGTGCAAAAGCCAGCATTTGTCATGGGACAAAAGTGTCACAGTGTAATACTACGGGTGCAGATTCTTAAAAGTAAACTTAATTATTTGTTAGGAGTTCCTAAATCCAAACAACAGTTTTTTTTAAAGTATTCCTCGTGTATTGAAAATGCAAGTTTTGAGTTTTAGAAGATTTTTTTTTTTTACTTTTTTGGAAATGTTTGCATTTCAGATTATATTTTTTCATAAGTCCAGTCCATTACTTTCTTTTTACTTCTCTTTCTTTTAAAATAGTTTTTATGTAACATGACACCTTCAACATCAGGTGCACCCAGCTGGGTTGCAACATTAGCAAATGTGGCTTCAAAAGTCTATTTTGCAAGCTTTACACTTTTGGACCTTAAAACGGGGACACACTGATAAAGCCATAAATCCGTCACTGTCTGACGATGAGACCTAATGCTGAGCTTTCTGCTGATTGTGCAGGTAGTCAGTACAAGTCAAGTGTTAACAATATGTCAATCAAAGCCAGTTCTAATAGAACCTTTATAATGCAAAATTGATTTCGAGAGACAGGTTTATAAAGGCTGATTTTAATGCCTGTCAAAGATCAGTTTTAAATAAAAAATATCACTTGATGTGATTTAGAGTTTTAAAATATTGGTGAGATGAAGCTGTCTGCAGAGTATATACAGTACAGTAAATGCAGCGTTATGCAATACCACTGAACTCGATGTCAGTGTGTTGAAAAAAAATTTCTAAAATATTAAATATAAGAGTTTATTCACTTCTAATTAAGTTTTTTTTTTTTATCAAAAAGATACAATTTAGCAGCTTTAGGGAAACTGTACATTAAAATGTGCAGAAGTTTTAAATGTGAGTCCTTAACATTTAAAAATAATTTCTAATACACAAAGGAGGATGATAGCCTGCACAAAAAGGAGATTAATTACACAACGTATTTCATTTCTTAATTACTAATGATTAAAAAAAAATCTGAGCGCAGAGAGTAAATTTAATAAACTCAGAAAAACAGAACCAGGGTTTGCATTAGTAAGTGTGTATATACCCAACACTACGATACCTGAGAGTGTAAACCTTTAAATCATGTTTTTTCAGTCCACCTACGTGCGATGCAGTGATCATGCACCCAATTAAAACGATTTTCACGCAGCAGCTACTATTAATTTTTTAGATTAAACCCATTGGGGAAACATTTTAAAAAAATGAATTTGGGTTTTCATTAGTTGTCAGTTATAATTGAAACAAACATATATCAATCAGTAATGAATGAATATAATACACAAGTTTCATTTTTTAAATGGAATTATTAAAATAATTAAACTTTTTCATGATTTTCAAATTTTAGGACCAGCACCTGTAGTTAAATTCTAAAAAAAAAAAAATTAGCTAAAACCCGAGGACCTGCTAATGAAATTATAACCATAACAATAACGTAATTCAAGCACTGGTGTATCATTTGTAAAAGACATTAAATAGGACCAGCATTTACAAACAAAACACACTATAATACATAATGTAAACTATACCTACTGTAAAGCATGGTGGTGGATTTTTTAAAAAAAGTTATTTTTTTTTTTTTAGATGGAACTGAGGATTTTGTTAAAGTTGGTCTTCAACTTTGTTAAAATCTTTCACTGTCAAAAAATAAAAAATACCAAAGTGACACATATATGAAACTGAAGGTGCTTGTTGGTAAATTTCTAGAAAGAATGAATAAAAACCCACGTTTTTTGTGAATTAAAAAATAAAAATAACCCAATGGTTTTATTTCATGTCGATACATTCTTGGACAACACCACAGTATAGTTGCATGAGAGGCCAAACGGAAATGTCTCCCACAATAGTAGCACATAAGCAGCAAGGGCAACATGAATATACTTAGTACAAACAGTAGAAAACATACATGCTTTTTATTTCATTTCGAATCTTTTTTTTAATCATTTTTAAATATATATATATATTCATATCTTTTTATTGAATTTTTTTTTTTCATTTTTTTCCCACAACCTGTCCAAAGCCATGGGGGCAGTTCCAAATTCCCAAACCAATTAAAGCCATATTCTACTTTGAGTTTTTGTGAAGGTTTTAAAAAAAGGAAGAAAATGTGATTATCAAAAGTAGCATCTCTGAGAACGGGTCAAAATCGAAAGCCGGCCTCCCTGCGGTGAAATATTTACCTCAACATCAAACATATCAGGCATGCATCGACAACTGCTACGTGAACACCTGTTTTTTTGTTTTTTTTTTCCAGAATCTGGAACGCTATCGCTGGAATTTCGGTATTTTCAGATCCAATGCAACTCTCAAATTCACTGAAAACACAGTCAATGGTCTACAAACCCTCACAACATACTGGCATATCAATGTAAAGCAAACACAGAGAAAGAGAGAAACAAAGGGTCATTCCGAAGGACCACACACACATAAAGATGGATAAATCTCAATGAGAAGAATATGGCTTTAATATAATGTGCATTCAAGAAGCGAGGAAAAAGAAGAACAAAGCAAATCTCATACCAGAAATGTAAGAAGTCCAAGAGCAAAGATTAGAGGAATGCTAACGGATTACGGACAACCTTTCACCGGCAGGTGAGTTTGGAAATCTTGCACTTTGGAAGTCCATCGTAAAAGCCCCCACCCCTTCAGCCATCACTGCGCCCCGTCTGGAACGTCCTGCTGAAAACGTACCTCAGAAGTTGCAAGTAAACATCTTTAGAAAGGTGGTCCAGGGCTGGAGCTGCCTTGTTCAGTTATTACGAATCAGCCAGGAGCTGAGCCATTAACGGTGAGGTGCTCGGTCCACGGTGAAGAAAACTAAAAGTGTCAAACAAAATGCACAAGTTGATTTCGGAGCATCCTGGTTCCTTTTCTTTATTGGTTTGCTCACATCTAACAAATATTCAAAGCTTAACTGATGCCCCTGGGTAAGAAATACGGTACAGCCATGGAGTCACAATCCTGGAGCCGGAATGTGAGCAGGCAGGAAACCGAAGGGACACACAAAGCTTTCCTCATACACTCGCCCCTAACTGGGGTCTGTTTATGCCTAAAAAAGAGGCAATTTCCACCCCATACAGAGTGTATCCCTCCGCTGATGAAGGTCCTTAAATCACAAGGTCATTGTAGCTCACATATTTTTTCTTTGCTGCCGGACCTGAGGGGAATAAAAGAAAGGTTTGGGTTCAGTATGGATTATTTGAATAAATCCTAAAAATTTGAGATATGCTGTATAGATACTGTATGTATATACACCCCCAACGCTGAAGAATGTTGGAAGAAGTGTCTTTAGGCACTTTCTGCTCAGGGTGTTGGGCCATCAATCTGAAGGTTGGGAGTTCATATCCCAGATCCACTAAAGTTACCATTGTGGAAACTTGAGCAAGACCCTTAACGCACACTGCTTCATGGGAACCGTATAGCCATATCTGTGTTTTGACTCCAAGCATCAAGTTAGGATACTTCAAAGGCACTCAGGATAAAATCATCTGCTAAACGACCAAATGTAATTGCAATGAAGAACTTAAGAGTGAAGAAAAAAGTTGGACAGGACTGGTCATTAGCTTTTTAAACGAAAGAATACAAAACGACCAGAAAGTAACAACCAGAAAGAGATGCAATGTGTTGTTACTGCTAATTTGATAAATGCAGGTTTATGGATTCAGTATAATTGTTGAATAAAATCCTAGAAATCCTTCATACTGCCATGATTTTATCAGTTCTATTGATCTCCGATGGTCAGCATTATGTAATATAAATCCCAGTATTACCTTTGGTACCTGACATGTTTGTGTTTCTTACATTTTTTAATAATCACAAACTAAGTTTTGCTGCTTATTTTCGTTCAATTATTTTTTTAAAAGTCAAACTCGCTTGAGAGCTTTTGAGTGAAAAGTAAAGCAGTAAAAACATACCAGCTACACTTCAGGCAACTAGTTTGAATTCAATACTTAAAGACTCAGTGGTTTGGGTGTTGGGCTAGTAATCTTGGTTGTTGGTTCAAACCCCAGGTCCAATGAAGTTACCAATGTGGGTCCTTGAGCAAGACCCTTAACCCTCAATGCTCCATGGGGATTCTGGATGAAACCCTGTGTTCTGACCCCAACTATCAATTGGGATACTTGTAAGTCGCTTTGGATAAAAGCGTCTGCTAAATTTACATTTACATACATTTAGTTATTTAGCCGACGCTTTAATCCCAACTTGATGGTTGGGGTCAGAACACAAGGTTGATACAGGACCCTGGAGCAATGAGGATTAAGGGCCTTGCTCAGGGACCCACAATGGTTACTTCAGTGGATCTGGGATGAATGACCAAATGTAAATGTAGAGCTGGTGGCTCATCCACGGTGTGCACTAAACTAAACATGCATAAGTTTTTTTTTTCTTGCTGTTTGTGTTTGTATCTCCGGAAAGTCAGATGTATCATAAAAAAGATGGTGGCAGTAAAAGCAGCGCGCCTGCAGTTTATGACCTCATTTGGCTGGAGAGAGGAAACACACCTCAGCAGCGGTGATAGTGTTCCTGAATCTAATAAATGTTCAAAACGAAAAGGAAAGCCATTATCTTCCACCTGACCAAAGCTGGAACATTCAGAAAACAAGTGACTCTATACATTCTGTAATGACAGTGTTGTCTCACACATGGATGAGGTCCTGCTGGGAGGAAGGCACTCGTTAGAACGGTTCTGGGTTCGATTTTTAGGTTTCGATTGTCTGAGTGGAATTGGCATGTTTGCCCTCCGTCTGTCTAGTTTTCCTTAGGTCGGATTTTCCTTTACTTAATGTTAAAGAGAGAATTGCCCCAAGTGTGTGTGTATATATTAATCATTTTGAATCGATAAATTGATTCGCTGCATCGATACATCCGCAATAATATTTTTATATTATCCGCCATTTTTTCGGGTATTTTTTTTACTTCCACTGCAATATACACAAAACACCTCCTTTAAAGTGTTAGGAGGCACTGCCTCACTATTATCTTTCAACTTTCTTTATACTTCATAAGAAGAAAAAGGAAGTGAAATGTTACATGCTTACAATATGGAATAGTCTTTTTTATATGGAATGTTTTTTTTATTTAAAAAAAAAAAAAAAAAAAAAAAGTCCCACTTTGACAAACCCTTTGACTGTTCATCTAAACCTGCAGCTTTTAAAAATTGCAGAGACCCACTACTCCATCACAAATGTGTTTCAGGGATGCACAGAGCACTGCTGCAGACACAAAAGGACGCTGACTTGGGGGTTAGCACGTTCGCCTCTCAGCACTGGGGATTCCATGTTTTTCCCGTGTCTGTGTGGGTTTCCTCCGGTTTTCTCCCATTGTCCAAAAACATGGATACAAGGTAAACAGAATGCTCTAAATTGCCCTGTATAGTGTGTGTTTGTGTGTGTTAGTGTGCCCAGCGATGTGACGCCCTGTCCTGGGTGTAAATGCCCAGCCCCTGAGATATTCTCCCCTGGATGGGGCCCCCGCGACCCTCGTAAATGAATGAATGAATAACAAACACTGACCTCTACAGTCAAACATGTAGTGGTCAGTGTTTGTTTTGCTGTGTTTATTTATTATTGAATAGACTCGAGCATTAAAATTATTACAGTTAATCTCATAGCACTTTATTTGACTCTTTTAGAACTGTTCTATTTACAGTATGCTGATCAAAACTGCTGTAATAAACAATACTGTAATAAACAATGTGTAAATACAATACTGATTCTGTATCTCAGTAAAAAGCAAATGATTTTCTTGTTGATTTATTTGAAACTTAATAGATTTAATGTAAAAATCTTGAGTATTGGATCTTATCCTATGAAATCAAATTGTATTGTGGGGAATTAAGTATCAAAAATAATCAAATAATTGGCTTAAAGAACCAATATCTAATCGAATCGTCATAAATGCTCCAATTTACACCCCTAGTATATACATATGTGCATGTGTGGGGTTTTTTTTATTAGTGTGTATGCCATGCTTTCGATAAGTGACATGTCCAGGATGTTTTGGCACCTCATGCCCTAAAGGTATTGTGTATGTCAGTGGTTAAAGTGTTAAGAGATTATTTTAAGGGTTGGAGGTTTAAACCCCAATTCCAGCTAAAGATGCAGAAGTAGGTCTTCAAATAAGACCCCTAAACCCTCATTGTTTAAGGGTCTACGTAGAATCATAATGTTAGAAAACTCATGTCACTTTGGATGAGAGTACCATCTGCAAAATGAGAAAATGTAATGAGTGCTGGGATAGGCTTTTACACTCTTTGGGACTTGTGCAGGATGGGTAGATGGGAAACACACACACACCCACAGACACACACAGTATGTCTGTTAAAAAGTTCTTATAAAAATCTAATGAGTCTCACTGCTGACCTTTCAGAGCGCTCAAACTTGATTTGTGCGTTTAGGGCCGTCATACTTTCCAGACTGTGAAATGAAACTTGAAGAGCAAATGGACTCAAATTTGCATGAGGCAGCAGGATTGATGAGAATGATTGGAGTAATTATACTTTGTTCTACTGGCGGCGCCATCACTCGCGCCTTTTATCATCACAGCCCATTCGCTTTAGTGTCAAGTCATTTAAGAGCTGAATGTAATTACTTACATACATATCCATAAATCTAATTTAGACATCGACGACAAAGATAGCATGTGAGGCGGAGGCGTAAGGACAGAGTATAAAGACACACCTCTGACAGATGCTTTATGTTCCTAATGAGATATGTTCTAGATTGCTGTATAATAACTGAATTCGTTCTAACATATAATCTCAATTTCAATGAATTAGAAGCCAGTTTTTTATAACTTTTATTTATATCTGGTTTCAGGGGCTTATTCCAGCACTTATAGGGTGTTGGCATACTGTTTGTCTATGATTTATAACCTGCTGGTTTTGATTCCAAAAAAAAATTACATTCATTCAGTTATTTAGCAGACGCTTTTATCCAAAGCGACTTGCAGGTATCCCAACTTGGTTGGGATCAGAACACAGGGTTGATACAGAACCCTGGAGCAATGAGGGTCAAGGGTCTTGCTCAAGGACCCACATTGGTAACCCACAACCTTCTGATTAAGTCCATCACCCTAACCACTGAGCAACCAAATATATTTACACATAAGGAGAACATGCAAACTCCAGGCACAAGAAACTCTTTTACAACCAAAGATCTCTGTAGACATGATGTCATATTTACAGTCATATTAAGAAGGTGAATTTTCAGCAAAACACACTCAGGGATATGTCAAGCTCTGGCATCGCTTCAAAGTTTTAATCAACATAAGACACGAATTATCTCAACCACGTTAAAAAACAAATCTCCATTTTTTATAACATCAAGCCATTTTGCAGACTTTTTTCCCCCCCTTAAATTAGAAACATGCAAATAATTGGTGGTGGAGGCTAGGGGTGTCTATGTAAGACTTTGTATGTATGTTTATCTTTATATTAATACTTTATACTGGCACTACGCCGAGCCAGTAAAGAATGTTAATCTTTCTTAACATTCAAGAAACATTCAATTACAAAGACACAATATGGGGGTAATAGAGAGCAACCAATTTCGGACTGTGGGAGGAAACCAGAGAACCCTGAGAAAATCCACGCGGACACGGAACCATGATCAGGAATCGGACCTGGAGCCCCAGCGCTGAGAGATGAACCTGCTAAGCACTACGCCACTGTGCCACCCAAAAGAAAAAAAAAAATCTTTATTCTAAAAGTCACCGTGAGAGTGAGATTGTCCTCAGCCTCAGGGTTTAACTTTTTAAAGGCGAGATGAACAGCTTGGTAAAGTCCCATTAGCACTTCTTTCACGTCGTTTTCCCAGTCCTTAAAACTGGAGCAAGGTCATCGCGAAAAAAAGAGAGGAAGATTAATTTGGTCCTACCTGATAAATTATGAGAATTAGTCTGTTGGGTTTAAAAAAAAAAAGTTAAAAGATTTTGGTGAAATGTCTCTCTGAGACTGGTGGGTAGGGAGGAAGACATTCAGAGGCAACAGGCCATGCCATTTAAAATAGCTTTTTAATTTCAGCTCAGACTACTGACGCAGTTTTATTACCTCTATTACACTATGGCTGAATAAAAGGACGGGGTGAGAGAAGAGTTTTTATTAATATGATGACATCATCGGAATCTTGCAAACTTCTGACATTGATATGGTGCAGTTAACGCTGTCGCTCCAATCCGATATGCATCATTTAGTTAATGGTTGGACTCGTGAATTAAGGACACTTTGAGGAATATTTGATTATGTTTAAAATGCATGGTGTCATTTTTTTTATACTTTTGTGGGTGCAGCTATTAAGTTCAAGTCCAAGCTAATTTATTTATATAGTGCTTTTTACAATAGTACTTTGTCACAAAGTACCGAGCCTGAACCCCCAATGAGCAACCCGAAGCAACAGTCTCTCAGTGCTAGGGATTCCTGGTTCGAATTCCAATCTCTGGTTTTCTCCCACAGCCCAAAAACATGGATTAGAGGTAAATTAAATGCTCTAAATTGCCCCTTAGTGTGTGTTTAAGTGCCCAGCACCCAAGATGTATTCCCCTGGATGGGCATGGGAAACCCCAGCACGACCCAAGTAGAGGATTAAGCAGAACATAATGAATGAAAGAACCAACATGTACTTAAAATAAAAATGTAAAAGATTTAATTTAAAAATCTATTCTAATGACATTTTTAACATCTTTTTATACAAATGAAGCTGCACAAGCACGATCACATAAAACAGGTTAATATTGTTTACAACAATCACGTCTAAAACCATGTGAATATCAGAAATAATTGTATAATAACAGGCCCTGATATATTAACTGACTATTCTGATGTGCAAACCAATAAATCAAAGCTGTGGTTGAATAATAACATTGTACTGATTATGAAAATGAAACAACACAAAACTGAAGTCATGTACAGTTTGTGGAAACTCAAAGTGCAGCTACGTTAGGCATAGATGTCATCTTGCTATCGACCCAGTTATTGTCATGTGCCATAAGTCATTTCCATAATTTGTGTTGTTCTTTTGAAGTTTAAAGTATTATATGATATATAATCGCTGAAATGAGTTCCGCTGGTCCATGATGTTGCTAATAATTCACTAATTAAAGTTAAAGTTTACATATTGCCACAAAATCTGCTGTCTCTGCTGTATTTCACTCCATTTTCGCTGCTGAAATTTAAAAAGGATATATATATTGTATACAGTAGTGTGTGTATATATATAGTCTATATGTCAGCTTTAAAGTTTATAGGGTTACTCTGGGTCCGTGGGCCATAATTTCGTTTTCATGACATGCTACATGTGATGAAAATGACAATAAAGCCTCCTTGAATCCTTGAAATGCAATTTGATGTGTTGAATCAGCTAAATCAATCCTGACCTATGAAACCCATGAAATGCCTAATGGACAAACATTATACTACTGTAAAGTAAAAACAAGTGTTCTTATATTTCATTGTAAAATGAGATACAGGGTGAAAAAACATATTACTTACATTTAGTTGTTTAGCAGACATGTTTATCCAAAGCGACTTACAAATAAGAGAACAACATAAGTCAGTAGTTACCATCAACCCTGCGTATTACTTGATCTGACTAGTTTTTTATTTTTTATAGCACGTGTCTGTGGAAGAGGTGTGTCTTGAGAAGCCTTACAGACAGTGTTGTGAAGTTAGTTCCACCATTTAGCAGTGGTGACATTCAACAATAGAGCGTGGTGAACGAGTCGGAGTGTATTTAGTAAAGATGGACTGAAGGTAAGAGGGGGCAGATTCAGAGACTGTCCTGTAGGCCAGAGTCAGTACCTTGTACTGAATGCAGAAGCAACAGGGAGCCAATGGAGAGAGATGAGTAATGAAATGATACGAGTTCACTTTGGCTGGTTGAACACGAGTCGGGCTGCGGCGATTAAGATTGAAAAGGTAAATAAACCACACAGATGATGTAATGTGTATTACTCACTGTTGGGGTCGACGTTTTCACAAAGCTCTGTTTTGGCCTCGCCGTTTGGCCGATCGCTGGGCTTGTGCGATAGGCGTGAGGACATTGTGGCTGCCGTCACCACGGCTTTGAAGCTACGTTTTCGCTTCTGCACGTTCAACTCTGGGTGGAAGATGATCACGTAGACTTTGGGCATGTACAGCATTCCCAGCGCCACCGAGGCACTCAGGTTCATAGAGATGGTCAGGGTTGTTGTTTGGATGTACAGCTGAGAAGCAAAGGGGAGATCAGTCACTTTACATACATTTACATTTGGTCATTTAGTAGACACTTTTATCCAAAGCGACTAACAACTATCCCAAATCGGTTGGGGTCAGAACATAGTGTTGATACAGAATCCCGGGAGCTATGAGGATTAAGGATCTTGCTCAAGGACCCACATTGGTAACTTCAGTGGACCCGGGATATCAACCCTCAGATTTATGGCCCAACCTCCTAACCACTGAGCTACCACACCCACAGATCATCCTAAATATGGCTGGTGACAGATACTTTAAAACGTTATGAAATAAAGAGAACATACGAACATAAAACGTAATATTGTAACATTTTAAAAACCAGGTTGTATCCAGAAAAAAGAAAATAAAAAAGGTGCTGTAAATTTCTCATATGCTGGCACATCAGGGGGTCTCTGTGGGGCAGAAATGCACAAAGACAACCAGAAAAACAGGTAAAGGTAGAAATGTGTTTGTTTTAGGAGAGAAGTAATAAAACAGTAAAACTCTTACACTGGTATGATGTCATGGCTGCCACCTTGGCTTATACTGTGTGAGAAACTGTCATGCCACTATGATTAACATCGCCTCATGGGCTCAAGTGTACTTTATAAAATCCCGGTCAACAAACAGCCCATCAAGAAATTCAGCCTGAAACTGTTTTATACAAAGCACTAGCCGAATACCTGTGCCAGCAAGATCTTAATAACAATGTGAAAGTATAAAAGCAATTGTTTTTAAATGAGTGATGGCATTGGAGTTTATATATTTAAAATGAATTTATTATAGAGTGAGGTTGGGACTATGGTGTCCACTCGGTTGCTTTCTTATGTTAATTTACTGGTATGTTTTCCAAGAACATGCTAAAGAATGTCAAGTTTCAGCTTTGTAGGTACTCACAAAGACCCCAGTCCATCTATGTTGCGTTTCGATGGCCATAGTGAACAAACACTTGCACAAGGGAAAGCAAGAACCCATTTGTTTTCCCAAGAACATAGTAGGTAATCATGGTTACAAATTTTAGACCAGTAGGTGCTCAGGAAGTCTCCGAAGTGACACTGAAGAGGTCCTGTGTTTGATGGCGATATAAATCAAACCCTAAATGTAGAAAGATGAAAATTTGGCATTTTAAATAACATTATTGCAAAATCTTCTCACATGCTGAAAATGTGTTTAAAAAATGTGCAGTGATTTAGTGGTGAACCTGCCTCTTAGTTCTTTTAATCGTTTTTATTTACTAGTTTGTTTTTAAGTAACACTAAAAATAAAGCTGATCTTTTATATCATTTTGTTTGTGAAATACAGATCTAAGATCCCAGCACCCTCAGAATCACCAATAAGCTTGGCATCGCATCACAGTCCAACGTTATTCATCTTAGTCTTGGTTAATTATGTGCAAGCAGATGTTCTGTCTGAGACACTTAGTGATGTGATGCTAATCATTTAAAGCCTGTTCTCCAGAGCCCAAAAGCACAGGTACGAGTCCAGTATCTTATCTGGGCCACCCACATGGACCAGTGGCTTGATTTATAAATGAACACTTGCGTGTTGCTGTGTGTTGGTGGGTTGTTAGGTGTGTGGGAGTGAGGGTACGTGGGTAGGTGCATGGGTGGGTGGGTAGTTGCATGGGTGTGAGGGTGGGTGAGTTTGTGGGTGTGTCGGTGGGTAGTTATCCATGTTGTGAATACATGTTTTTGGAATGTGGGAGGAAACCGGAGAACCCGGAGGAAACCCACGCAGACACGGGAAGAACATGCAAACTCCACCCAGATATGGATTCTAACCGGGAATCCCCAGCGCTGAGAGGCGAATGTGCTAACCACTAAGCCACCGTGCCGCCCCCCTTATAATTGGAAACATAAAATAACAAAAATGCCATACCTTTTTTTAATATAGGGTTGCATTTATCTCATACAGAGACTTTTTAGCTGATACTTTTAACAGATTACCTATTTAGAAATATAAATAAAGTTATGTGATCTTGCCCTTTTTGGCATTAGGTAATGATGAGGTCACATACCCCTACGATAAATTATTATTACTACATTAAATTATACAATCAAAACAAGATTACATTACTGGCAACCCAATAAAATACTTCAGGCTGACGCAATTTTCAAATCAGTTAAAATTCCACCACATAAAAGTTGAAATTCTCTGCACATGCCAACTGTAAGGTTTTAAGATTGATATCAATCTATTAGGATGTATTCGAAATTATAATGATACATTTGAAGGTGTCTGACAAATGTTTAAAATTGTAATGTTTTAGAAAGATTTTGATTAGTAGTAAAGCCTTAAAGACATAAAAGAAAAAACCGCCAAGTACACACTATGGTTGTTAAAACATAGAACATTTTTCACTGTCATAGTTAAAATGCATTTATATGGAGAAAAAAAAATCCTAAATAAATAACCTTGGCTTGAAAATAGATAAGTGTTTATTTTGGTCATACAGTGAGAAGTCACCGAAATACAATGAAGAAAGTTTGCCTTTGTCCATTTGCCAGAATACAGTTTCTTAAAGGTGGCATGGTGGTTAGCAAGTTCTAACCTCTCAGCACTGGCAACTCCTGGTTCGATTTCCCAATCTGGGTGGACTTTTCATGTCCTCCCCGTGTCAACTACTTAATTACTCTGCTTTATTAGCTGTAACTGTTTTTTTAATCTGTTTTACTCTAAAGCATCATCAGCTTTCCATCCATAACACTACCACAGCACTGCAGCGACAGTAATTACTGGATAGAACCTGAATTTTTAGTGGACTAGTGGCCGACACAGTGGTTTAGTGGTTCGCACGTTTGCCTCTCAGCACTGGCGACTCCCAGTTCGAATACCAGTCTGGGTGGAGTTTCCATTATCCCCCGTGTCTGCGTGCGTTTCCTTCCACAGTCCAAAAACATGGATTTAAGGTAAATTGGTTGCTCCAAATTGCCCCTATAGGCGGTGTGTGCGTGTGTGTGCCCAGCAATAGATCAGCACCCTGTCCTGGGTGTATTTGCCCAGCACCCAAGACGTACTCACAGTAATATTTTAAGCGGTCAGTATGTTCGCCTCTCAGCTCTGGGGCTACAGGTTTGAATCCCAATCTGGTTGGTGTTTCCATGTTCTTTTCCTGTCCAGGTGGGTTCTCCAGTTTACTCCCACAGTCCAACAATAAGGATTTAAGGCGAATTGGCTGCTCAAAATTGCCTCCATATAGCATGTGCCCAGCGATGGACTGGCACCCTGTCCTGGGCATAAGGAACCCCCCTCCCCTTAGGATTAAGTGGACAAATGAACATTGTTCATGGTACTGTACATGTTGCTCATGCCCTGCCAGGACATGATGCTGCCAGGACAAACAGGGAGAATGAGCTACAGTCCTTAAAAAAAATAATAATAATAAAAAAAAAAAAAAACACCGCAAGGTTTTTCCTTGCCACTGTCACTTCAACTTGTTCTAATAACGCTGTAGAACTACTTTGAGACAATAAACTTACAATTCAATCTATTAGAGTTTAGTATCTGTGACACAAATCTATTCAGGAAAGCCACAACATTTTAAACATAATCCAACACACTTTTATAATTTAGTAAATAAAACGTTATTCAATCAAAATCCAGCACAGCAAATGGTGGCCGATGCTGATTGGTTGGAGTTAGTTAAGCGCATTGAAGCTGTTAAAACCCCAGATTCACCCAGAGAAGTATTCAGAGTTCGGTTATGTGCCAAAAACACACCGTAATACGAATATATATCGACATATCGATAAGAAAATAAAAATGAAATACAAATATGTGTAAAAGTAAACGGAAAAGGTTTATACACTGAATCTTAAATGAACAGGTGGACGGCAGACAACGTTCAATTAAATTGAAGCACGAAAGCAAACGAGCAGGTTTGGAGAAACTCTCCGGTAACTTACTTGCCCAGTTCTTCATAGAGCTGGTACTCATCAGTGAAGCGGGTGCAGGTGGGGGCTGCCATGCCGAGCGCAAATCTGAGCACAAATCCCACGCGAGTCGCGGCTTCCTGAGCTGCAGATCAGAGTGAAGGTGGAGGAGAGTCCAGCGCTCCAGGTGCAGCTCCCTCAGACACGGAGTCACAGAGACAGAGTGCCGCTGCTGCGGATGGGTGGCGCTGTTAAAGTGAAGTTGGACGCGTCGACACAGCTGCACCTTCCTTTCTCTCCTGCAGCGGCGTGCGCTCGGACTTCACTCATCCGCTTTTCGCGCTTCCTGCTTCGGCGAAACGACGCGGCTCACGGCGCAGCGCAGCGGCGCCACCTGCCGACAGCCATACCGACTGCACCATAAGCGCCTCCTGAAATCCAAACAAGACCCTCTACGAGGGTTGCGTTGGGGTTCCCCATGCCCATCCAGATAAGAACGTCTCAGGCGCTGGGAGAACCCAGGACAGGCCGCCAATCCATCCACACACACAGACACATACTATAAGAGGCAATTTACAGCATTCAATTGACCTTAAATCCAGTTTTGGACTGTTTGAGGAAACTGGAGAACCCAGAGGAATTCATATGTTTATTCATTATCTTTAGCTTAATTCTCTACAAGGGTCACAGTGGGGTTCTTTATGCCCATCCAAGGGAGAACGTCTCGGGCGCTGGGCAGATCCACCCAGGACGGGGTGCCAATCCATCACTGGGCACACACTCACACATCCACACACACAGACACACACTATAAGAGGCAATTTAGGCAAACCGGAACCCCCGGAGAAAACCCACGCTGACACAGGGAGAACATGGAAACTCCACCCAGGTCAGGATACAAATTGGGAATCCCCAGCATGGTGCCCATAAATATAATGTATTCTTATTCATAGGTTCATTCTCTATAAGGGTGGCGGTGGGGTTCCCCATGACCATACAGGGGAGAATGTCCCCAGCGCAAAGCGCCAATCCATCACTGGGCACACTCAATCACTCAGACACACACAGAGAACCCGGAGAAAACCCACACGGACACGGGGAGGACATGGAAACTCCACCCAGTTTGGGATTCGAACTGGAAATCCCCAGCACTGTGGGGCGAACATGCTAACCACTAAGCCATGCCGCCTAATCAAGTCCAATCAGTTTAAATCAGGTTCGATAATAGTACAGTGTAGCTGGTTTCTCCTTAACTGCTGACTTGTGTTCTCTCGTTTGTAAATCGATTTGGATAAAAGTTTCTGCTAAATGACTAAATGTAAATGGAGATAATAAAATCAGATCAGAAATATTTTGTAAAACTATATAGAGAGAGAAAGAACGACCATATAGACCATTTCATTTTATGCCAAAATGGCTGAAAAGAACATATACTATATACCAAAAAAATGTAATCCAAAAATAAAATAAAAAAAAAAAACATTTAAAACATAGTTATAGATCAACCCTTTTAAATCTTCTCGAATGTCCTTTTAGGTCAACTGGATGAATTACGATCCTCTTACAGCTTTAATCTCATAATCCTTGAGTGACATTCACATTCACACCTATTTAAAAATATACAACTATGTTTTGAAAATGTTTTAAAATCAGTCCCTTTAATCATGAAAAAAATAATAATAATACAATATTTGAAAAATTAAATACATCTTATGAAGATTAGCCTAACTTTAGAAACCCAGTTAATTAGACACTTCTTGAGCAACTTGTGTGGGTTGTGAGTTGCTTCCTAACTGAACAGGTTGAATACACTGAAGTGTGCTTGAACTGTATTTTGGACAATATTTGAATGTTAAAAAATTACAAAGGTAATACATATTTGTGCCTATATCAATATATAAGTGATAGTATGATCATATATTTAATAAAACATTTTATAATAATAATGCCAAAATACAGCTGATTCTATATACAGCTTCTGTTCAAAATGGCAAAACAGTCAAACTCTGAGGCTTAAGATGTTGCATTATAATGGAAAAACCCTTTGGTATGTTAACCTCAAACAAATCAGTACCTTGTGTAGCACCAGTTAGTTTAAGGTTTGTCCTCTACCCCCCTCTGCTGGCAAACCTAGAAACTGTTTTTAGTTTTTATATTAACATTGCTACCTTTTACGGCCAAATTTTAAGGAAATTCAAGTAATACCTGACACCATCTTTTTTTATGAATTAATACAACATATTGGAACACCGAGACACATTTATTGCTTATCTCCTGCCCAATCAAGACATTTGGTTTAAATAAAAAATAAGATGGCATAAGATAAGAAATCCTTATATTATTCCACAAGGGGAAATTTGCATCATTGCAGCAGCACCAAGATAGTGAAACAAAGATATTATATATATGTTTATATATATAAATATATAAATATGTAAATATATATATATATTTACAGGATAAAAATTAAAAATATAAAACAAATAAATGAAGTAAAACATTTAACAAATGTAACTCAGAGAAATATGTATTGCACATATTTAATTCATTCATTCATTCATTATCTTTTGCTTATTCCTTTTTGAGGGTCGTGGGGGGGGGTGGGGGGGTCCCATGCCCATCCAGGGGAGAACATCTCGGCCGCTGGGCAGATACACCCAGGACAGGGCGCCAATCTAGCACTGGGTACATACTCACTCACACAGCCACACACACATCCTCACACTATACAGGGAAATTTAGAGCATTCAATTTACCTTCATG
>JAOUQT010000001.1:8948170-8961625 GCA_025769995.1 Xyliphius kryptos | reverse complement strand
GCCATGACTTGTCACTACTTGGAATCAAACCAGGGACCTTCCGGTTGCAAGGCTGGTTCCTTAACCACAAGCCTACGACTGCCCATGTAGCTGATGTTGGAGATCCACATTGAGTATGTGGAAAGCTTCCATGGTGGCCAGGTCTATTAAACTCCCAGCTGCTGTAATCAATGAGGGCAGGTAAAAAAAATCTGAATATGATAGCTAAACTGTACCTGGATTATAAATTCTTGAAGTAGATACTGACTCACCGTGTTTACTAAGGTTTTCCTGTCTGCTGGACAATGTGGGCAATTCTGTACTCTATGTCCTTCTTCCCCGGAGTAGAATCAGAGGTGGAGTTGCCTTCTCTTTTGCTGAACCCATCTGTTCCTTATCTAGATGGGACCCCCTCCTGACTGACTTCGACCCAGGCATGCAGCAGATCATCCAGAGGAATAGACATTGAGATCAGTGTCTTGATGATTTTATTATTGTGACATGCAAACTCATTCAACACCTCACAGTGCAGTCCTCTTCTGCAGACTGCTTTAAGGGCTGGCTCATTCTATCCTCTATCTGCTGCCACAGTCTAAGATTCTAGGGCATATTCAGCTGCCCTTCGGGTTTCCTGTAACATAGTGAGCAATTGCTCTCCAGAATTTTGACCATCAGCTTGATGACCAAACACTTGTTAAAAATGGCAAATGAATTCAGGATAAGAACGAGCCTGCTCATCTGAGTGGTTCCAGAATGCATCGCCCATTACAGCACTTTTACGCTCAACACACTGATCTCAAAAGCCACCTTCTGTTCATCTGTGAATATGCCTAGCACTGAAAAATGAATCACACTGGAGAAGAAATCCCTCAAACTGATTGTGCTTACCACTATATTATGCACAGGGAGAGCAATGGGAAGTTACACTTTCTGCACCGCACTCATTGCACGCTGATAAAAACGAAGCTCCATTTCCCAGAGCATTCCCAGAGTCTCTTAAAATCAAGGCTTACTGAAACTGCATCAAGTCTGCTGGCTCCATGGTAGGCGGGTCAACCCCCACTCATGGATTTGGAGACAATAGCAATTTCATTTTGCATACCAAAAAAGACAACACACAAAATGGCAGCTAGTTATTGCAGATTTGTTTGGCATCCATATAGTTACTTTCAATGTTACTTTTAATGTAATCCAGTGTTACTTTCATGGCCATTAGAATTATTAATTCATTTTCTATACCTGCTTAATACTAGTTTTAGGGTCACGGGGAAGCCCGGCAACTCTGGGCGCGAGGACAGAAACAACCCTAGATGGGGCGCCAATCCATCATAGGGTGCACACACACATTCACACACTAAATGGCAAATTAAAGACACCATTTAACCTATAATGCATGTTTTTGGAATGCAGGAGGTAACCTGAGTACCTGGAGAAAACCTGTGTAAACACCGGGAGAACATGCAAACTCCACACAGACATTTCCTGAGTCGAAACTGGGATTTTCTTGATGTGAGGCCACAGCACTTTGTGCTGCCCCCATTTGAATGAATGTTCCTACATTTTCATGTGTGTTTAACCTGTGTGTTTTCCTGTGTCTTCAAGCTGTCCATACACACACAAATGCACATGTGCACACATTTATTTTAATAGTGTTTGGCTACTAACAATTTGGTGCATTAATGCCACCATCTGGACTGGAGTATAGAATCAGGGGTTCCATATTATTAATTACATATCACTAGTTCTGTGTCAAAAATAAAAACAGAAATTTAAAATCCATATCTTCTGACCTTTTGCCCAATATTTCCATTACATTTAGCCATTTTTTTTCTCTTTTAGTTTGTTGTTTTTCCAGTGTGTTCCTATAGTGTTTGTAACTAGAACAGTTACTAGAACACGCTTTATTTGTACTATTGCAGTTTTAACACAGCCATTATCCAATCAGTACTCATGGTTTAAGCAATCTTTTAGTTCCTTCAGGAAATGCACATCTAGTTAGCATTACTGTTACTATTATCCTTGCTTTTACATCAGTGTGGTATTAATGTCAAATAATGTATAATATCTTAATGTAAGATGAAAAGTCATGAATGTTATCTGGGTATTTGGAGCACTACAGTAGCAACATGTAATGTTTGTTAGGTATATACAACCCTACAATTATGAAGAATTACCGTAATAAGAATTTTATTATAAAAAAATTAATTAATTATCTTTTGGACCACCAGACACAAAATGTCTGCTGCACACAGCTGTTGAAGCGGTCTGAACCCCTATCAAGTGCCCAGGCCTATAGGGAGCCTTTGAGCTGGTTAATAGATTTGAGCCACTTTTTACGTGTATTTAATAATCAGTTTTGGAATCATGTTAAATTTTACATCAGGGTTTTAAGAATTTATTTACAGATTGTTGGTATGTTTATATTGTCAGAATAAAAGACAACTGTAAATAATATGCTGTCTGCCTCTGTACGCGAAACTAAAATGAGGAAGAGAGACAGCATAGAGTTTTTTTTAAATAGGTGGTGTATGATATATAAGAAATAAATAAAATAGTAGTAATAAATAAATATAAAATATAAAGTTAAAAAATAAATAAAAGTATATTAGGCTATAGCATTTACAATACTTTCAGGTAAAGTAAAAATCTTAAAAGCCTTTTTAATAGCCTTTAAAGCCATAATGTATAATTTAATATCTGTGTTCGTACTTGTATACTTAAAGTATTACGCTTCATGCAGACCGATTTCGTGTCACACGCAAAAGATCACGCTTCCGTTTCCGGGTCATCAATTCAGTTAGCCCTTTCTAAAATGGTTTTCTTAGGCTGTTCGTTTTGCTAGCACTCGCATGTGTTGTATTACTTGTATTTTGTGAGAAATCGCTTGCATCTGTATTGAAAGTGAAGCACGGTTTGATCTTTGCTCATTTGTTGGGGGGCTCGTTTCTGACTGCTTACAGGTCTTTACTCTCTAAATATAATATTTGTGTTAACAGTCGTCTGAAAGTAAACGGTATAGCGTTGTTTTATCTAATCCTATTTACAGATATTAATCAACAGAGATCAAAGTGAAATGTGTGTAAGATTACACAATACGCATTTGACACGTTTAAATATTTTCTCGTCACGGCTGTAATTTGTGCTGATCACTACTTTTTATACGTTAATTCGATTGCCGGCAGTAGGACAGCATGGGTGCGTACCTGTCTAACCCCAGTACGGAGAAAATTACTGCCGACGGTGGAAACCAGAAACTAAGCTATGGACTTGCAGCGATGCAAGGATGGCGCGTCTCAATGGAGGTAATTAATAAAAATCTTGTTTTTTCCTGGATAACATTGGCACGAATATTTTAGATCCGTGCACTTCCCCAGCGTGTAATAGTTAAATAATGTTTAATACATTCTGTATTTTAATTTACTAAAACAAGTGTTTTTTTTTTGGCGCCAACAGCTTTTTGTTACACCCTGTCCTGTATTATCTCCGTTTTGGATCTCACACCACGCACACTACATTGGCATCGCACTTCGGTTTATTATTGTTCAACTAACAATACTTTGTCTATTAACGATATTAAAAATACTATGCATTATTGTATTTATATTACATATTTACATTTATATACATATTTAGGGAATTTTGGGCACCATGAAAAGATATCAGTCTGGGCTCCACCTAGGGGCGCAGCACCAAAAAAAGCAGTCCCCACGGCTCCCAGAAAAAAATATTAATTAAAATATTAATATTTAAAGGAAAATACAATTCCAGACTTTTCAAAATCATGCGTGAAATGTAGAATTCGATCAAAGACTGATATACACTCTACTGTGTATGTTAAATTCTGAATACTATACTGTATATTCTTATTCTTGCTATCTCTCCCTTTATCAGGGTTTGCCACAGCGAGTCAATCATTTCCACCTCACCTCACCTCCGCATCTTCTGCTTTCACACTAACTACCTAAATGTCTACATTGACCACATCCATATATCTCCTCATTGTACTTCCTCTCTGCTTCTTGCTTGGCAACTCCATCTCTAACATTTTCCTACCAGTATATCCATTGTCCCTCCTCTGCATATGTTCAAACCATTTTATTCTGCCTTCTCTAACTTTGACTCCCAATTTTCCAACTTGTGCTGTCCCTTGATGTTCACATTCCTAATCCTAATCATCTTAAGCTCTGCAACCTCCAGTTTAAACAATAATTACAAATGAATGTAATTTAGAAACAGTAGTCCATGTATTAATCACATCTCACATTGACTACTGCAACCAGCTGTAAAGGGAGTTCAGTACTCCAGAATTAATTTCTAACCTACAGCTGATTCAATATGGGGCTAAAAGGTTTCTAACTAGTGCCAAAAAATCAGGAGAGTATCACATTATTACACTGCCAATCAGTAACTTTTAGAATTGAGTTTTATTTGTTTTTTAAGCATCGTATTCCCTTGTTTTTAAAGCATTTATTCTCTCACTACATCTCCAGTCCTCGAACCAGCTTGTTTAAACAGTTCTACACTTCCAGATGAAGCACAAACTCAGTGGTGCCTTTTCTGTAGCCTCCCGTCTCTGGCACCGTCTCCCAACTTGCAAAAAGGAATCCCCTTTAATAGATCATTTTAAGTCAAATTTAAAAATGATTTGTTTTCTCAGACATTTGACTTATTTTAATACACTCGTCTAGTAACCTGTTTGATTGTAACTCATATTTGATTTTTATTGTTATGTTATAGCTCTTTGTTATATTATGTTAATTTTGTGCAGTTCTTTGGCTGACACTGATTGTTTTATGTGTGTTGTATAAATAAAGTTCACTTGACTAAAATAAAGAGTAATTTAGAATAACATGGAAATTAATAATCAAACAATTTTAATCAGCATTTAGATAACTGTACCTAATAACATGGCTACTTGGTTACCTATCTATTTTAATCACAACAGCACAAAGTGAGGGTTTGTCATAAGCAAAATCAGCATATAGTTTATTCTATTCAATTTTATTTATAAAGTGCATTTAACAATGGGCATTGTCCCAAAGCTGCTTTACAAAAAAAACATTTTTATCCCAGATGAGTAACAGTGGCAAGGAAAAAGTAAGTAAGTAAGGAAGAAACCTTGAGAGGAACCAGACTCATAAAGAAACCCATCCTCATTTGATGGTTGTGATGTAATCTGTTTACATATAATACATGTTTCAATAACTAACAGTAATATGATATATATATATAACATACATCTAATACATACTTCTATAACTAACAATAATAACGACAGTATATACATAATATATATAACATACAAAACATACATCTTATAGATAATTCTATAACTAACAATAATCAAACATTTAGCATAGTAATAGAGTGAATGAGTAGTCGGGGCGGAATCCTGCGGGCGTAGGGTTGCCGACATCTCATTGTTCCTCCGCCGTATTTGTTATAGCTCATCCGAAATAGTGGAGATGAGAGAGAGCATAGAAAAGAGAATAAAGAGAGTTAGACACAATCATCTATCTAATGGACATTTCAAGCACAAGTTGTGCAGAAACAAGCAGACGAGCACTATGGCAGCATAACCACAGGGTAGAACCAGAAGGTGACACAGACATGAGGGAGCCCTAGGACATAAAGCAGCCAGCCACTCCATCGTCAACAAACCTGATTGATCTTTAGATCATGGCCGGGCTACAGCATCCAAACATCCCAATTTACCAAAACACTCCATGAACCCTCCAGCTCTGCCACTGCAGTTATGACAACTGCTCTGAATGTTAATTGTTTGTCAAAGGAGAACATTAAAATAAGATCTTTTTAAACAAAATATATGAACAGTGACAGTTTATTGTTAAATTATTTTAATACGCTATTTAATACCTGTTATAAATTAGAGAGGCATAGCATGTTGGTCACAGCTGTTATATTTGCATTGTGTTTTGTTCTTTTAATTATTTATTTTCTGTTTTCAGGATGCTCACAATTGCATCCCAGAACTAGATGAAGAGACATCAATGTTTGCTGTTTATGATGGACATGGAGGTAAACACAACAGTTAAAGAACTTTATTAATGGCAGTTCTTTGTGTTATTTAAACTCCCGAATCTAAACTTGAGACTTTAGGATGTGTTTAATTCTTTATGCTGCCAGGTGAAGAAGTTGCTTTGTACTGCTCTAAATATTTACCTGAAACCATCAAAGAGCAGAAAGCATATAAAGAAGGTAAACTGCAAAAGGTAAGCTGGCGCGGACTTTACACAGACACACATATATACAACCCCTTGCAAAAAACGCGGCAAAACTGATTGAACTGGATTTGTGTTATGTTAATTTCATCGCTGCACTATGAGCGGCTTGACTAGGATTTCACATTATAAAGAGCAAAACTGCATTGTGCTTATATTGCCATTCATTTTCTATGGAGGGGTGGCATTCTCTTACCGGTGAGCATACCCAGTTTGGGTGCTTTATTCTTTCTTTTTTTCCGTTTTGCCGTAGACATAAAGTTCAATCGAATCGACCTCTGCAATGCACATTGAGATGATTGAGACACTTGCGTTGTATGATGCAATTTGCGAAACTAAGGGACTTTTTATCTTTTGCCGTTTCCCTGCCGCCAGGGATTGCCCCAGCGACTCACTTTAGACACAACCCTCACCCTTTCGGCCGTAGGACTGGACAATTTAGCGCCTTTAGCATGCATGACTTTGGACTTTAGGTGAATCCGTTGCAAACCTATGCAAACATGTTGAGAACACAATTGGATGCTCATTGGATGCAATTCCAAAAAAAAGCAAAGTGACAACTGCACTGTGCTCGCTGCTTTAGAGAGCGCAAATGGTAAGGCCAAGCAACACCGCTCTCATCATAGGATGGTTTATGAAATGCCGCTTGAGCACCAACTCCAAGTTGCAAAGTCTAACACATTTATATCTGAAGTTAGTGTTTTATGTTTTTAGATTGACAAAAATAAAATTGGCAGGCATAATTATATATATTTAATAATTATTATATTTAATTACTTTTATACCAATTATCGATAATCGAATTAATAGATTATAATAATTATCATTATGGATTGAAATTATAGCAATATTTAATATTACTGGTTATAAGCACAAGGCTAAGTCTGTCACATTTGTTTTTTTAGATTAAATTGGATCAAATCAATATAAGAAATCAAGATTTTATTTTAAATATTTTTCTATACCCCATACATGCAATTTAATTTTTCAGGCTGTATGCAATAAAAAAGCTAATTCCATAAACTAAAAAACACATGTACACAATATGGATTCAGCAAGCGCTTCGCAGACTAGAGGAATGAAATCAATTAGTGATGCGGTTGCATTTTATATCGCGAAAGAGAAATTTCAGTAGCACTAATGTAGCAGTGGTTTTGGGCCATGTTTACATGAGAAACTTGTAGCCGTTTGCGGGAACTCTTATAAGGTTTTGAAAAAGGAAAATAAAAACTCTCAAAGTTTCATAACCATGAAAATGTTTTTTTTTGCACAAGTTGATCATTATTGAGTTTGTTAATGGTCAACACCTCTTCTAATAAAATAAACTTTGTATTTTCAGTTGCATTATGTAAGAAACAAATTGTAATCGTTAGTACTTTTGGGTTGGGGGGATTATGGAATGATAAGAGAAAATCCGCACTCAGGATGAACTTCTTTCAGATTTATTGTCTGATACCAATTTCCTTTTTTTTTAACGTCATATCCACAATGTGTATACAACTAAAACCTAGATATACTTCTCAATCAAGTATGTTTCCACAGAATATTTTGACGATACATTTTTCAAATCTTGAATATTTACTGATTAAAAATTTTATTAATTCAGAGGTAAAAAAATTATGTGGAAAAAATATTCAGATGCACAATATGGATGCAAAATAAATTCAATTAAATTTTTATTTAATCTGCTTCAGTTGCAAATTTATATGGAAAAGTTGATTAATTTTCATAATTTCAATCAAAAGGTTAAACTTCCTTTAGTATATAGATTTAGAGCTCACAATTTAAACAATTTCAAGTATTTATTTATTTATTAGATAATTTGGGCTTCCAGCTCATAAAACCCAAAAGAAAATTATAAAAAAAAAAATACTTTGGACAAAACAGCCTAAACTATCTAGTGGAGGGACAAAATGTGGCAGGAGAAGACGCACCAGCAAAAGAGATGACCGTGGGTTCAGTGAATTATCAAAAACAGAAAATTCAAGAATCTGGCAGAGATCCAGAAAGAGTGAAATTTTGCGGAAAAAAAGCAATTAGAATCACATCAAATCTATGTTTTGCACACAGCAGAATTTGTCTTCTTCATTTAACCCATCTGTGCAGTGAAACACACAAATACTCACACACACAGGTGAAGTGAGCACACATGCCCAGAGAAGTGAGCCGCCATCGCCCGGGGAGCAACTGTGGGTTAGGTGCCTTGCCCAAGGTCACTTCAGCCATGACTTGTCGGTACTTGGATTCGGTCGCAAGCTTACGAGTGCCCCATATAGGGAGAGACATAAAGAGACTCACCGTCATATGTATACTGTATATTGTCATATTAATTCTTGAGAGTTCTCATAGTGATGATACCTGCTATTACTGTGCTATTCTATATAATATTACAAAAATATCATCTGATTGCCTTCAGTCTACAAACGCTTTGGTTTTTTTCATGTGAAATTGACTGAAAAATGAAAAGTCCATTTCAGCTGAAAGCTGAACCTCAGAGTGCAGTAAATGGAGTCTTTTCATTCAGTCAAGCTGTGTTTTTTAGGGTCTAGTATCTACTCCTATCATGCTCTTTAGATCCATTTGTGGCTGTGGAAAACATTAGTTCAGACAGAGCGAGGACAGGAACTGAGATTGAGCTGCCTATGGAGTAGTATTTTCATTAGGACGAGGCGCCTTTAGAAGCCATTGATGGGTCAGGAAGCACTTTCTTATTCCCCTATGTCTGGGTCTCAGAAGTAAGATGCCCTCAGCATAGTGTGCTCAGCGTCGCTTCTGACGGCTGGATAGAGTTTAAAAGACACACACACACTGGCACACCACAGCTGAAGCCAGGATGAATTATGCATGATACTGCCGTTTCGCTTGACTGTAGCCATTTGTCAAAGTTATTGCACTTTGTCTCACAATGACTTCACACTACAATCAAGAAAATAAACAAAAAGGAGTGTTTTTCAGAACAATCACAAAATAACAATGAATTAGGAACAACTGGCAGGTAGAATATGATCGCTGATAACATGCCTCAAATAGTGGCTGATTATGCACGAATAGGTGGAGCCTGGAGATGTTGTGCCAGTGTTTCAGTAACGACTGCATTTGTTTTTACTGTTCACACACCACACATCTAGCTGGTTGAGCTGAGAGGCGAGCATTGAACTAGTGAGGCGCGGGTCAACTTGTGTATAGAGTGCATGGATGAACTTGCATACAGTATAGAGGACATTTTCCAGCATGGGGAGTCTGTTCCCTGAGGTCTATGTGCTTTTACTAACGTTTATAAGCCATTTCATTTCCAATAGCATAGCTGCGGGAGAAAAGGTCACGCCTAATTAAATTTTGGAACGTCTCTCTTTTTGGCAAACCTCACAGCTAGATATTTTCCCTATCACACACTCATTAAATACACTCCTAGTTACTGTGTACACATTTCATATAGGTCAATTTGTATTACATGTGTAACCATAACTTTATACAGATTAAGCAGAGAAAGGTTATTGAAGCTAGGACAGTTAGGTGAAGCATTTGTAGGTATAACATATTAAGAGGTGAGATATAAATAATATGAGCAAGGCACAGTATGTTATTAGAACAATGATATTGCTAACTTTAACCATACTCCAAACCTAAGCATAACGTCACATTTTTGCATGAATATGAAAGATTATGCCAAGGTGCAATAAGTCAGTTGTGAGATGTTGGAAGATGAGGTCCATGGTGGCTGTTTGTATCCCTTGAATTGTTCTGTGAGCTCGACTTTAATTTTTATTCCAACATTACTAGCAGTACACTGCTCTATGACCTTCCTAACAAGACAATTCGTCCTCTACAACTAGCTGCAGCTAGGATCCTCACTTCCACTCGCAAACTTGACGGCATCACCCTGGTTCTGTAGCAACTCCACTGTCTCCCTGAGCATAAGTGCATCCGATACAAAATACTGCTCTTCATTTTTAAAGCCCTTCATTGACTTGTCCTGGTTTATCTTTCTGACCTGCTGACCCTCTACCTCCCCTACGCTCACTCAGGTACTTTGATGCCGGCCTGCTGGCCATACCCCTGCTATGGAACTCTCTTACATCTTCTCTTCACTCTGTCTCTTCTCTTCCACATTTTAAATAGCTTCTGAAAACTCATCTCTATAATTATCTCTGTTTTTTATTGGTTTATGTATTTATTTTTAGATGTGAATTGTCCTTGGGTATTTTGTGCATCTGTGACAGTCTACACTACAATACAAATACAACCATCACTTAAAACGTTCTGCATTGTGTTCTTTAGTCTGGGGTTGTTTTATGATTGTGTCTGCCGGCAAGATGAAAATTCCATTTTCCAGCAAGGTTTGGCAACTGTCCACACTGACAAATAGTACAAATAGCTGGTAAAATAACCACAGTATCACCCTGCTGGATTAGCCAGTAACCTCAGCTGACCTAAACCCCATAGAGAATCTATAAGGTATTGTCAAAAAGAAGGCTGATATTAAAGCAACCTGGGCTTCTATAACACCTCAGCAGTGCCACAGGCAGATCACCTCCATGCCATGTCACATTGATGCAGCAATTCATGCAAAAGGAGCCCTGAATAAATAATAAGTGCATTTACCGTACATACTTTTCAGTAGGCCAAAATATCTGCATACATGTTTTAGCCTTATATAATATTGTAATTTTCTGAGATAAGGATTTTGGGTTTTCATTGACATAATCATCGACATTAACAGAAACAAACACTTAAAGTAGAGCACTGTGTTTGTAATGAATTACTAAAATTGAATTACTAAAATAAATAAACATTTTATAATTTATTGAGTTGCAACTGTACTTATGCAGGCTGGAGTGTCAACTCAATCCATATTTAAATGGTTGCTTCCTCTTGCATAAACTTTGCATTCTGCTTTTTATTGTGTTTTATTGTCCAGTTAGGGTTAGTGGACAAGCAGCTTTGCAGCGATTTCTCACACAGTTTTTATCAGCTGCCTTTGGTCGTGACCACAGTGAATTGCCAACAGTGAGCACCACGATCTGGGCTCACAACCAGAGAATCCTCTAATAGTTCCGATTTAAAGTTATAGGATCCAAATGTTAAATTAATTGTGTGTTTATTTATTCTGTGCTATGATTAAATAAACATTGAGCAGTTGCACAGTCTGGAAAATTTATCCTGCTGTTATACACAATGATTATACATCATTACAGAACATAATATGTATACGATTCGCATGCAGGATGTTTAATGAACTGTAAATCAAGTTCAATACAAAACATGTCATGTATTATTGGCGTGGTCAAGCGATCAATGGACTGAAAGGAAAATCAGGAATCAGAATTAAAAATGAAAGTGAAAGTGAGTTAAATACAAAAACACAAAAACACAGTCTTGAGAACATGAAAGATGGCATGGAATTTGTGTTTATGGCTAAGTGTAATCCTTAGATAACTGAAGCAAAGAACGGATTTGAGAAACAGATGAAAGTCATGAACCAATCAAGTGAGCAGGAATTGGAGTGAATGTGTGAGTTCTGCATGGGCACAGCCATCTTGATCGAGTCTTATGGTAGAGTTTGTGTGGTATTAATAACATGAAATAAATAAGAAATCTAAATTCATAAAACTGATGACAAAGCCACAACTCCAAAGAAACTTACAGTATTACACTAACAATCTTGACAGGACTCTAGCTAGTTGCTGTCTCATGTCAATTCTAGGCACGATGTCTTTTTTATCATCTTTTCACTCGTGCTGAGTTTGACTCATCAGTTTGTTTACAAGTGATATACCTATATACACTATTTATTATAATATACTTATACTTGTGCTGAATCTCACCCTGGGGTTAGCATTAATCCCTGGTTGTAAGTTAATATGAGTTTGTGTTTTGGTTCCATTGCTATGTGTCATGTTATGTTTGGTTGTCTTAAGAAGTCAGCTCCCCGGAGGAAATGTGCAGCGTGTAAGATCGTTGTTCACACGGCCTGCATCGAGCAGCTGGACAAGGTAGACACATGAACACCTATTTTATATCAGACATATATTTTTTGACTCCCAACTCATAAACGTTTCTAATCGTTTTCTTACTTTGCATGCAGATCAATTTCCGCTGTAAGCCAACATTTAGGGAAGGAAACTCTCGAAGCATCCGAGATGTATGTTTTAATTTATAACTCCATGAATGATATGTATAGTATATGTACAGTATATGTAGCGGCACTTAGTACTGTGCAAAAATCTTAGGCACCCGGTTATATTTTAGTACAATTATTTATTATTTGTTTATTTGTTTGCATTAATAAGCCAGTACATCATTTTTTATTTGCAAACATTACTTTTTACACGAGAAAAATATTAAAATCATCTTTGGTAAAAATTTTTGAGTGCTTTTAAGAATCTTGACTTGACTTGATTCGCTGTAAATTCATACTGAAGTCATCCAGAATATGAAGAAACACATAAGTTATCATTTAGTAAACACAAAAGTGTTAAACAAACTAAAATTTATTCTAAATGTAAGATTCTTCAAATCCTTTGCTTTAATTACAGCGGCGCACATCCTTGGCATTCTCTCAATCAGCTTCATGAGTTTGCATGAGTTGTAGAACTACTCTGTTAAACCGAAGAATTTCAAGAACTTTAAAAGTATCCTCAAGTGCAGTCACGAAGACCATCAAACGTTATGATGAAACTGGCTCTTATCAGGACCGCCCTGAGGAAGAGAATGGCTTGGACCAATTAACATAAGAAATGGACAACAGTCAAATCAGTCCTTTGGTCTGAAGATTCCAAATTTAAGATTTTTGATTCCAATTTCTTGTTTTTGTAAGGTGCAGAAAAGGTGAGCAGATGGTTCCTACTTGTGTCATTCCCACTGTAAAGTATAGAGGAAGAAGTGTGATGGTATGGGAGTGCTTTGCAGGTGACACTGTTAGTAATTAATTCAAAATCTAAGGCACACTTAACCAGCATGGCTACCACCGCATTCTACAGGTTTCCGCTTAGTGAGGCCGTCATTTGTTTTTCAACACCTCCAGGCTATGCAAGAGCTGGTCTACACAATCACCTGATCAAAACCCAATTGAGATGGTTTGAAATGAGTTGGGTGGCAGAGTGAAGGCAAAGCAACCAACAAGTACTTAGCAAGTACTGGGAACTTCTTGAAGACTGTTGGAAAACCATTACAGCCCATTGAGAGAATGCCAAGGATGTCTACAGCCGTAATCAGAGCAAAAGGTGCCTAAATT
>JAOUQT010000001.1:8798647-8808765 GCA_025769995.1 Xyliphius kryptos | reverse complement strand
GAACCTTCACACTCTGCTCTTACTGGTGCAATGTGCAATTAATGAAGATTGGACACCAGGATTGTCCAATTTAGCCACGAGACCTCCCACACTAAAATGCCAGCTGTTTCAGTTTCATTGTCTAACCCCTGTATGTGTGTGTTTCACTGCACAGATGGGTTAAATGCAGAAGATCAGTTCCGCTGTGTGCAAGCGTTGTGGCAAATAGATTCCTTTCAATTCAACATCTGCATCAGTTTTCATCTTCTTCCCAGTGAAAAGAAATAAATGAAACCAATAAACATTTTTTAAATAAATGATTTATAACTCACATTCAAAGAGGTCATATATTTTTTTTTCTTTAAAAAAATATCCATCCATGCAACAACAATAACAACAACAACGATGGGAGAAATACATACTTTTTTTGTAGGATATTATTTTTTAGCAATATATGCAATATATATATATATTCTCTACATATCTTGAACACATCTCTCACCTATGGACAGGCTAAGAACATCCACCACAGAGGAGACTGGTTATTGAACTCATCCCGACAGCATTTCTTTCTCCTGCCCTGGCACAGAACAGACTAAAGAAGCAGTCGGGAATCACATCCTGCAGGGAACAATTCATGACCCCTTTTTTTTTAAACCTTCATGTCCGGGTCATCTGTTAAACACTGGAAGGCTTGACCAACACAAACCCTGGGTAAGTATCTACACGTGTACGTTAACGTGTCTGAGACCTGAACTTAATTTTGTAGCAATGATCACAAAGTACAAGAGAACGGGAAATTTCAGACCTGTCTGTGAACCCTTTTGGGGTTTTTTCTTCCCGCTCGAAGCATCTGCACAGCAAAACGGTCAGTTATTTATATCTATATGAAGATATGTACATCACACTTGCAGTTGGATGAACCACTATGAAAACACTGGACTCAGTTTGCTTTTACGTGGTCATGTAATAAAATTAAGAGGAATAAAGACTACCGGAGTGACTATTTACTCCCAGAGAACGGCGCAGATCTGATCCCGAGCGAGGCAGATCACTGAATTTGACTCAGTAGTGGTGGCCAGGCTTAATTCTTCATCACAATACAAACAGGACTCACCTCAATAAAGGTCACAATAATAACAGCAATACTACACTGATGATATCAATACAGTATGCATGTGCAGGACAATCGCGTTGCATCTGATTACACAAAGATGACGACCTACACAGACTCGGTCTGCGGTGTGCCAGAGAGGGAAAAGAAACCCGATTGCCAACAGAGACGATGGCTATAGTTCCGTCTACATACGCTACACCCTAACCAAGTGGTGACAGGAGAGAGAACATGACGAGCAAAAAGGGAGTGGACGTCTCTAATGGTGTTGCTACATGTGCTGATGGACGGTTAACTAATTTATACTGCAATTAGACTATTAATAATTTATAGAGTTTTAAAAACAGGAATCAAATGGCAGGTGGTGATTGGGGGGGGGTGGTTGGGGTATTTTGAAAGAAGCATGCTGGATGCGTTTCAAATACAATCCAAATCTACAGTGCAAATGGTAGGAAGAATCTCTTTCATTGTAACCATATTGAAGAGAAATATGATAAAAAGTGTATAACTATGCATATACACACGGCCCAATTGACTAGCCTGGGACTAGCAAGACTACTGCTAACCACTAAAGAAAATACTTTATTACGAAGAAGAAAAAGCGAAGTAAAATGAATAAAATGCTGAAATGCAATATTGGATCTAAGTGAAATCGATAACTGCTGAAATAACGATAACATTGCTTTTAAAAATAAAAAAGAAAATACATATTAAAATCACATGTGACCTCAAACAGGATTTAGTTTACACAGCTAGGCTGTAGATGGTAATTGGTTGAGTACGTTGAGTAAAATCACCTCCACGCTCTTTTGTTTACTGGTGAGGCTGCTAAAGCCTTCCACCCAAAATGTACAGTAAAGCTTTCAATAACTGCTCCCTTTTCTGAGCCCCTGTAGGAATACTGCATTGGGGATATATGCCCCAAACATTACCATCCACCACACATGCCTGCACGCGCGCACACACACACATGCACACGCACAAACACTCCTTTTACCAACTCAACAATGTAAAGAGGACCTGACCCTGGACTTGCCCTGAGCTGTGGATGCTTACTTCTCTGACTTGAAAAGCCGCAAATGGCCACACGGTGGCGATGAATCCACAGGAATGCGCAAATTAATCTGGCTCCTGAGACATTACTGCCGTTTCTGTGCATTTCAGAACGGGGGCACGAGTAAAGACCCAGTCATAGGTGACCTACAAACCACCCTATCCCACCTAATATGAAAAGCTTGGTAATACCCTCGTGATTCAAGTGCTAACGGCTGAATGACACAGAGGCCGTGAGTCCCTACCTGCAGCTTGTCATAGATAAATGTCAGTTTCGTCACTACCACCATGTAGACAGTACAGAAATAACTGAGGATGGGTGGGTAAGTGGGGTTTAAAAGAAAAAGACAGAGGTCTCTTTTGACTACTGGTTCTCCTCACAGATCCCTTTGAGGATGTTGACAAGGCTCTCAAGTCCAAACACGTAGCCCCGGTCGGGCCCGTCGTGCACCGTCTGGTCATCCCGGAAACCTTTGAAGGTGCTGTGGGCAAAGTCTATCATGCGCACGTCAATGTTTGGGGTGGGGCGCATGTCCAGCGGGTGAGACTGACACCCTGCGCTGACCTCTTTTTCAGAGGCTGCCTCGGCACGTTCAAATTCCTTGCCTTCATAAATGATGAGCAGAGAGCTGGAGTAAAAGCGATAAGAAGCCTGACGCTCAAGGACAGCTTTGAGGCTGCACAGCTTGCTCAAGATGGGCTCAAAAAGGTCTCTCCGCAGCTCGGTTCCGTTGTGCATGTACTGGTAAAGTGCATGGCGGAAGCCCTCGATTGACAGACCACGGCCATAGTACTTGTTGCGGCACAGGTAGTGGCCCGTGTTCATTTGGTACACCTAGAAAAAAAATATTGATTTAGTTTGCATTGAACTTGCCCTTATGATTACAGAGTACTGTGAGGAGGGTATACAGATTTAGCTAGCAGTTTCATTACATTATACATTTACACGGCATAAAAACCTTTGTAACCAAAGAACATTGACAAACACGACAAAAAAGCTTCCCTCACATTCCCTCACAGCTCTGATGGCTGCCATATTTATTAAACCAGCCATAATCATGACACAGTTGTCTCAGTGGCTGATTCTAGTGTACCAGCATCACATCAATCTACACGGGGAAACAAAGCAAGGAATTCATTTGCCCTGGTGGTTTTTGTTAAAGGTCTTTCTCTGGACAGTGTTTTCAGAGTTGTACCAGCCCAAGTAAAACAGTCATATCCCGATAGAAGTAAACATCTACAAAGGAAGGCACTTTACAAAGGCCAGAAGCCCCATTTCTCACTTCACAGCCAACTGTCATGGCTCTAGAAATAGAAAGAAGGCCGTTAATGAAAGCCTGCTTCTTGCTTGGAAGCCTGACCGAAGCACCAGAGCATACTAAAGAGAACAGGGTAAGAGAACAGAGAAAATATTGCAATGCACACAACATTATGGGTGACATACCAGTGGCCAAGACAGCAAGTCTTTGTGATGTATCAAGAGCCACTTTGGGGTGTTTTGGAGGAGCAAGTCTGGAAACGTTTTCCTCCACCAGCATCACATAGTGACCTGGCCACTATCCTGCAAGAAGAATGGCTTAAAACATTTTCTGCTCTCTTTTAATTATGGGCCATAATTAACACGATAACACATTCGTTTGTAGAAGGAATGGCAATATTGACAATAAACACAGAGCTATTAATTTGAACAGGCTGCTTTTTTTTAAATGAGTCAATTCCACCCAATCAGCAGCGTACATGTCATGACATTTGTTTCTGTTCGTTGCCCATTACACGGCTACGCTTAGTCACGAACTGTTTTTTGTCTTGCTATTATTTTGAATACAACTGTAAATGTATTCTAAAAATAATTTTTATTTTTATATGGATGTTGGAAAACACACAGCTAATTTTTATTTATTAACACACACAACGCTCTATAACGGAAAAAACCCATAATTGACCACTGAACCAGTAACACTGAATTTCTATGTTATTTGAAGTACTGCTCTGTGATTAGGTCGTTGGGTAGAGGGGTTTGTACAGCCAGTCATCATTCAGCGAACAATGCACACCAGGTATTCACAGTGCATCACTTTTCCCACATTTCCATGTTTCCACCTAATTCCAAAATAAATCAAATAATTTTCTTCCTACACTCAATATTCTGGGATGAACAAGGTCAAGTCTGGGCCACATTCAGAGTTATCACAGAGCCACGCTATCTTGGCTGTGTGCTTTGTGTTAATGTTCTTCTGGAAGATGATCCTTTGCCCCAGTCTGGGGTCCAGAGCACTCTGGAGCAGGTTAACATCAAGGATGTCTCTGTACATTGCTGCAGTCCTAGTTCCCTCCAGCCAGACTAATCTCTCAGTTCCTGCTGTTGAAAAGCCTCTCCACCAAGTGATGCGGCAAACATCATGATTCACTGTAAGAACGGTATTGGCTTGGTGATGCGTGTTGCACAGCTTCCTACAGTGTAAATTTCTTTTCTTTTCTCTGTTTTTAATACAAATTCCGATGGGCAGTACAGTGTACAGTACAGTATGTTCCATTTATTAATAACCTTCCATACATTTGTTAATTTCGTAAGTGGACGTAGGATATAGATTATAAAGCATGGTTATTCTACATGTCAGATATGAATGCTGTAAAGACAAAACATTACTAACAGGAAGACTCCCAGTGTTGGCATGGGTTTACTCCGGTTTTCTCTCACAGTCTCACAGAAATTGGAAATGCAAAATTTTACTGACTTGTGTGTGTATATGTGTGTGCGCTTGTATGAACGGCATGTGTATATACGGTCCTCAGTATAAATGAGTACACCACCTTGAAAAGTACGATTTAAATCAGTATTTCCAGAATTGTTATATTAAAATATATTTCATAGAAGATTTTATTTGACCCATTACCACTGAAGTAGGATTAATAATACAAATCTTCAGTTCAACTCAAAATAATTGATTACATGTTTAGTAAAATTAATAAACTCCACAAAAATGACTACTACATCGAATATTTATTTGACCATAAAGATATTTTTTTTAAATGGAATCGTGTAGTCTGCATTTGAGCTTTTAAACCGGCCATTAGAGAACACAAGCCAGTGTATTTCTAGTGCCGGTCCCAAGCCCGGGTAAATGGTACGGGTTGCATCAGGAAGGCCATCCAACATAAAATATTTGCCAAATCTATAATGGGAGTTTATTCATGGTCTCTATACCAGATCGGTCATGGAGCACGGGTTAACAGCGACTGCAGCCAGTACTGGTAGCAAACAGAGGACTGGCAGAAATTGGCGTACAGTTTGTGGAAGACGACAGAGTGAGCTGTTGCGACCCCTGATAAAGCGAGAGGCCCAAAGAAGAAGTAGTAGTCTACATTTGAGCTTTTAGCAAGTTTGTCTTGAATGAATTTGTTAGGAAGATGCAAATTAATTGCAATCAATGGAGCACATTTGTTGGAGTATTTTGTAGTAAAGGATTCTTTCTAACAGATTGTTTCTGAATCAAGGTTTTCGGACACATCTGGATGTACTTATTTATGCTGAACACCCTGTGTACTGTACATACGACTTGTGATATTTATAAGATGTTTAATTTGTGTATGAGTATGACCTTGTTCGTCTTATTAAAATGGCCATTTATTCTGAAGATGATGTTAATCAATAAACAATAAAACAAACCAGGAAGCACAGTATATTCATTAAATAAACCAGATGTGCCCTGATTTTCTCCTTCCTTGAGTTTTGGATAATGTTCTTGAAAATCTATTTGTTTATGTGTAACAGTTTATTTTCAACACACTAATGATCAATAACTTCAATTTCTAATACATTTCCTCTTTACACTTGCTTGTTCTATATCAACACTGTTTGTTTATCCATGCTTTATTCTTTTTCTCCAGTTGTTCCAGCTGTTACCGGTATGAGGAACCACCTAGTTAGAGAACAAAGCAGGGTCAGTAAATAGTTTCCAGTCCATCAGAATAATCATAACAAAATGAGGATGCTGCATGTGTGTGTCAATCATATTGTGTACCTGTGTGTCTCTCTGTGAAGGACACTGGGAATAAGCCCTCTTTGCCTTTCAATCGTCCATAACTCCATTCCTCATCAATGTGTTCTATCACTTCGATTACATCACCTCTGAGGAATGACAGATCACTATCCATCTCTGCTGTGAAGTCATACAGAGCCTTCACACGCTCAACTGGGCCTGCCTGCAAACACAAACACACACACTCAGTACAAGTGAGTTTAATAATTAGAAACAACAATAATAAATATAGCTAATGGTAATCATTTCTTAATTTTTATATGATTTTGTGTTTTAGAGATTTCGAATAGTGCATCTCACTTAAAACGAGATATTCATGTATTATGTGTATACTTGCTGACGTGTAGCTGTCACGTCTCTCCTCTGCACACACACCAATTGACTGAGTTTCACACAGGTTAGTGTGCCTTGTGGGTCAACACAACTTTCATGCTCTGTTTTGTGTGCTATGATGCTTTGTTGTTTCTAGCCTTTGCATTATTAGCTTTTCGTCTGCACCAGTTGACGTTTGCTTATGTTTACTTGGAATATCCTCTTCACATGTTTTCTGTTTGTGTGCATGTTTTTCCAAAATTTATGAGAGCCAGAGTGTTGTGGATCGCTTCCCCGAGTCACTTACTTGCATATCCTCTGAGCTTTGCCGTCTGCCATTTTACATAGTTTTTTTGTTTACATCCCAACACTCTTTGCTTCTCATGTTTTTGTCTCTACATCTGCATTTGTCTCTACATCTGTGTTATAGGGGTCATTTTACAGTACCTATTATGATTTTAGGACATTTAGTAATGACCCATGAAAGAGTTCATCCTGCGGGTCAAATTATTGGCATGTATAAAGCAGAGGGAACATAAAGAGATTGCTGAAACTACTAAATCAGGTTAAGACTGTCCGCATTATTAGAGAGTGGAAGGAAAGTGGGTAAACATCATCTGACAAAAAAAAATCTAAAGTGATTTCAACGTTTGTTGAAATTTTTTTGGCCTGTCCCTTCATCAGGAGTCACCACAGCGAGTCAATCTTCTCCAACTCCTTCTGTCCTCTACTCTCATACCCACACTACATGCATAACTACTTTGACCACATGCATAAACTGTATCTCCTCTATGGTCTTCCTCTCTGTCAACTGCCAGGCAACTCTATCTCTAACATCCATCTACCAATATATCCACTTTCCCTCCTCTGCACATCTCAGTCTGCCCTTTAACATTGTCTCCCAGCGAGAACCTCAACATCTTGCTTTGCTTACTGTCTCTTAGTCAGTGACACTGTCTTCAAACCATACTACAAGGCTGGTCTCACTACTCTCTTATTGGCCTTTCCTTTTACTTTTGCTGCAACCCTTTTGTCAAATATTCTCCATCCACTCCATCTTGCCTGTACTCAGTTCTTGACATCTTTTCCCCACTTCTTACACTTACACCCTCATCAACCTATATGACACCCCTATTACCTCAGCAACACTCTTTGCATAGTCCTCCTTCAGGACCAACCCTTCAGGACCAACACCATGCTAGAACAGTTTAAACCCTGCAACAATGCTTCAAGCCTTAAGCCCTTTCACTTTTTCTTCCTGCACCTGCAAAAAATGTACCTTTCTTCTCCGCATCATGCTAGTTCTCTACATTTGACTGTCATCATACTTACATTCAGGGTTTCTACCAGAGGCCTATACTCTTGACTCTCCGGTTCTCTCTCTCTCTGTATCTAACATGCTTCCCTCCTCGTCGTTTGATTAAATCAAATCGTAGAAAAACAACGTTAGATCTCATTCATATGTTTAATAGTGAAAGTAAGATCATTTCCACATGCAGCATGTAAAGAGGACTCAAGGGATTGGGATTAATATGCTGTGTAGACTTAAGAAAGCTACTTGTCAGTGAGGCTAACTGGAAAAAACGGCATCAATTTGCTAGTGAGCATAAATATTGGAATGTGGAGCAATGGAAGAAAAACGTGGTCTGATTTATGCTGTTTCAGATTCATGGTGCATCAGGTTAAGAAGAGTCATGCCATGTCATGTCCTGTCGGGTCTTACATGGCATTGCGACGATTGGCATTCGTTTTTGGAGAAAATTAGCATAAAAAATAGCATTTTTCACGTTTGCTATCAAAAGATTCAAAAGAGTCTAAACTTTAATGTGGACAATCTGGAAGTTTCAACTGCTATTTTGCGTATTATGCTAATTATCTCAAAGTGAGTGGAGTGAAATAGGTTTGTGCTTTATTGTAGAACATAAGACTAGCAATCATTTAAAAATATAATTTTTTTACTGGAATTTTTATGGTCTCCCAATTAACTAAACTAAATTAAACTAAAGCTCTATGTAACTGCCATGGACTTCTGGTCTGATCTGCACAGTATGTTTTTCAGGATAAAAAGAATAATAATAATAATAATGATAAGAAGAAGAAGAAGAAGAAGAAGAAGAAGAAAAAGAAGAAGAATACGCACCTGAAATGTTGAAGCAGAAGCTTGCATGTTGTTGGCACCAGCCATTCCTAAAAATTAATTTTATTCAATTTTTTACAATTGATCATTGAATTGAATGCATAATTCAGTAATATACAGTTTACAATGCACTGACACTGGAGACTCCTTCTATAAATACAAACCCAAAGGTTCCAAAAAAATAGGAACAAAGGACACATTGTAAATAAAAACGCAATGCAATAATGTGGAAGTTTCAGAATTCCTTATTTTATTCAGAATAGAACATCGATGACATATCAAATGTTTAAAGTGAGAAAATGTTTCATTTAAAGAGAAAAATTAGATGATTTTAAAGTTCGTGACAACAACGCAAAAGTTGGGACAAGGCCATGAGACACCCCTTTTCTATTTACAACAGTCTGTAAACATCTGGGGACTGAAGAGACAAGTTGAGAGATAGGAATGTTAACCTATTCTTGTCTAATGTAGGGTTCTAGTTGCTGAACTGTCTTAGGTCTTTTTTGTCATATCTTCCATTTTATGATGCGCCAAATGTTTTTCTATGGGTGAAAGATCAATACCTGGAAGCTTCTTCTACGCAGCCATGATGCTATAATTGATGCACTATGTGGTTTGGCATTGTCATGTTGGATATACCTTTCAGCAATGATGGTGTCTTTTCAGATGCAGCCCCATACCATCAGAGATGCACGCTTCTAAACTGAGCGCTGATAACAAATTGGGTCGTTCATATCCTCTAATCCGATTGACAGGGTGTCATAAATTTTCATTTATGAAAATTCCAGTTTTCCACTTTGCCATAGTCCATTTTAAATGAGCCTTGGCCCAGAGAAGACGTCTGCGCTTCTGGATCTTGTTTCGATACGGCTTCATCTTTGAACTATAAAATTTAAGCTGGCACGGTGAATTGTGTTCACAGATAATGTTCTCTGGAAATATTCCTGAGCCCATTTCCAATACAAAAGCATGCCTGTATGAGATGCAGTGCCATCTAAGGGCCCAAAGATCACGGGCACCCAGTATGGTTTTCTGCCCTTACACACAGAATTTTTTCCAGATTCTCCAAATCTTTTGATGATATGTTCAAACTCTTTGCAATTTTACACTGTCAAGCTCCTTTCTAATATCACTCCATAATTTCTCGGTGCAAAATTAGGCGGATTGGTGATCCTTTTCCCATCTTTATTTCGGAGAGCCGCTGCCACTTTAAGATGCTCTTTTTATACCCAGTCATGTTAATAATCTATTGCCAATTGGTCCTCAAGATGTTCCTTTTTTGTACTATTAACTTTTCCAGCCTCTCATTGTCCCTTCCCGACTTGTGTTGCAGTCACGAAACTAAAAATGGGCCAATCTTTGGCATGAAATTTTAAAATGTCTCACTTTCAACATTTTTGAGATTTGTAAAATTATTGCATTTCATTTTTATTTACCATAAAATCATTAATAATAATAATAATAATAATAATAATAATAATAA
>JAOUQT010000001.1:8712181-8723910 GCA_025769995.1 Xyliphius kryptos | reverse complement strand
GTAATGGCGCTGGCAGAAAAGGAGATTAAAACAACGTGCTTTTGCCTTGTGCTTGAAAAGGCCCAACGGATGCTTCGGTAACTATTACTTAATGCTGCATTTGTCTACTTCCGAAAGATAACATGATGAAGTCCACACCCAGATTCATTCCTGTCCCCAGGCTTAGATCCTGACCAGATGTCAGCTAAAGCTCAAGTACTCAGATAATAATATTACTACCATGATTGACCTAAAAACACTATGGCTATAGTTCAACATGGTCAGCACTCATTCTGTCCATCACACTGGATTAAAAAAATGTATTGCTTATACTGGTAACTGCCCTGTAGAATAAGGCAATGTCATAAAAATATTTACAGCCATGGAGCACTCCCGTTTATCATTTAGCATCAACAAAGAAGGGAAGGGTGCACTCTTGGGGTTTTTATAATTGTCCTTGGGTTTATTTTACACCATGTACACTGCAGGTCCTGTGGGTCATGTTGAACAGGCAGCTGCTACAGACGCCTAAGCACACCTGCAGCCAATCAGAGCACCCAAGGCTGTTAGCAGATCCTCACACCTTGGCAGGAAGGGGTGGCAAAACACCTCCTAACAAGCTTGTCACATTCCCCTAACAACCCTTTCAATGACTCCCCTTCCTCCCTTCATTTATGGCCTTCCACAACAAGAAACAAGCTGCCCCCCCCCCTTTCCACCCTGCCCTTAATTTTGCTTCCCTTTGTTCATGTAGTCAGAGCTGGTTCTGGGGAACATAGTAGGGGCCTTGAAGACCTTAGGCAGCCTCTCTGATGTCCTCGCCCTCGGCACTCCTAATAACCCCAGAAGTCATTTGGTATCCTAAAACTTCAAATGGACAGTTTGTAGTTGTAGAGGAAGAAGGGAATATTGAGGGGGTTCAGGGCTATAACTTGGGTCCATAAACTTGCAGCATCCCATGTGGCAAATGAGTAGAAATGCTAGCCGCGAGGTATAAATAGAGGTCATTTGCCGGTCAAACAAGAGACTTAGCAATTTATAGGGGCTTAATAAGAAACTGCGAGAGAAAGGCAACTGTGTTAGGAAAACTCAGCCTTTTGCTTAATGACCCATTAAAAGCCATATGAAAGCATCGCAACACATGACTGGCATTAGCAGTGTTTATTCTAGAGAAACACCGGAGACATTAATAACCACAAAAAAGGAAAAACTGATCAATATACCCACTGTATAAGTAACTGAAACTATAACGCTTTTCCAGAGAGTCAAATTAAAGGCTTGGAGTATCACAAACACACAATTTAGTAGGATAAGCTTATGTAAGATTAGCAGTTCGGGGTATTTTTGGTGACTAGTGGACAATTACAGTACGTGGCCGTACCCGGTGCCCGCATTGTGCAGACTCAGGAGACACTGACATGTCTGAACAGCCTTCAAGAGCAGGTGAAATATGACAGATGTGCGCTTCCTGTAGACTACACCAAAGATTCTTTCAACCAGGTGTTCCCTCACCGAGCTTGAATAATAACAGTAATTAGATCATTTGAAAGACAAACTTCAAAAGAACAGCGCCTGCCAATCTAGTCTCTGCTTCATTCTTCCTATTCCTTGTTCAAACCCCCCCCCACACACACACACACACACCCTTTCATGCTCTACCTACAGAAGACACATGTAGATCTGCTTCCTACCTTAGAGCCATGTCAATTCTACACACATATCAAGCAAACACTAATAGTTTACTTATAACTTAGCCTGCAAAGAGCCTGTTTCCCCCCGCATGCCCCCCCCCCCCACATCTTTTGGCATCCAACCTCACACGTGAAGTTAATTTAACAACAACACGGCCTGCACTTTTACAAGTGGAGATGGTTCTCTTTAAATTCCCCATTAGCAGCAAGCCATATGGGGACAGCTCTAAACACAGAGCCGGAGAGGGAAGTATTTGTTTGATCCTCCAGCTCCCAATCTCTTCTACACCCCCATGACTTCTTTAACCTTTTCTCAAAAGAAAAATGGGGCTAATGTGCCTCAAAAATCAACCCCACCTCCCCCCAGTGGTTTTCAGAAAAGAAACATGTACATGATCATCTCATATTTACGGAGTAAAAGACAGGCCTCGTATGGATACTCTAGTGAAACTGATTAATTATGGTAAAATTACAGCTAGTCTTGAACAAGGGGGTGGGAGGTGGGGTTTGGAGGGTAAAACTGGGGCCGAGTAGGGGAAACTACTAATCTTGCAGCCCTGGGGGAAAATAAGGGCTTGCTTAATTAGAAGACAACATTTGTTGGACTTATGTGTAAAGTTCAAACCCCACCATCCTGTTCCCACTATACTCTCTGCAAAGCGTCCCTGCTCGGTGGGTTGGTACCTGTTTATAAGAAGTGGATCAACTCCATATGCCTCACAGATGATGCACAGGACAAAATGCAAAAAGTACGTGTGCGTGAGTGGGGGTCGGGTTGGGGGAATTATGCAAGACAATGGACACGTTGACAAATGTTGATCAAGATATAAAATGTTTATTCATAAATAACTCTTAGAAGGATCTTAGAAACTTCAAGAACATTCAGTTAGTTTAGTAAAAAGGTTCTTATTTTAATTGGTAATATTATATTTAAGGTTTTAATTAAGACCAAGCAGTAGAATCCTGTCCATCCTGTAAAAGGAGTTCGAGGAGTTGGTGTGTGTGTGTGTGTGTGTGTGTGTGGTAGCCAGCACAGATTTACCATAGTTACAGTCAATGTACTATTGACTATTCCAGAGTTATTGTCTACCGGAAGTGTTGTACAATGTTTAACTGGACTTTCTGGTTGTGACTTTTGACTCACGGGACGCAACATGACATCACTGCACTTACACTTTTATAACATTTATTTGCCTCACTCAGTTCTATTTGTCAACGTGTCCACTTACTACACTGACTGTTCACTGGATTAGGAACGACTGGCAGGTTATAGCCTATAAAGTGCCCAAATGGGTAGTTGAATCTCAAGGAGCCATAATATAAGGTGTTGATCTGTCCACTGCACAGCAGAAGGCAACATGGTTGTTGGACTGGTTGTTGGAACCCAGAGGACTTTTAGCACCCAGCTTTACCCTTCACAGTATGTGCCTGTACTTATGGAATATTGTTTACGACAGTAAAGCGACCATCTACAAGCATCTAGCCGAAGGTCAAACAGCAGATGGACACGTATGGTTGATAAGAGAGATGAGCGTCGAAGCTAGCCATGTGACTTATGTAACTGCTGAGGAGGCATGGGCCGACTTTTGTATGGAGGGTATTCACCAACTTGTGTCTGTTTCACCAATGTATGCGCGTTGTAATTAAGCAACAATTTCACTGAGAGACTGCCTCATAAAAACCCAGGAACCATTCCATTCTTAAACCCACCTATATTTTGAGAACTGTGAAAAAAAGTGGGGAAAACCTAGCATTGTGATGCACAATTGGACCTTTCACTCATTAATCCAACCTACGAATGCACCAGGAAGCTCCTGCCACATAAAAAGTGTTAAATGTGGGGGCTACATCTAACAGACCACCAATTTATGATGTGGTGTATGCTTTTGAAATATTATTCTTCAGATCGTCCTGATCACATCATGTTAGTCTGCTCCCGCTGGGCTTGTTCCTCTACTATAGGAAAATAAACACTGACCACTAAGCCACTTATCATTGTTTGTCTAACAAATTGGCTGAATGTTCATGGAAGTAATGGTCGACAAGTGTCGACAAGTATAATCAGCCAAGGAAGCAAAAGTAGCACTGTACATCATAATATATGTTTTTTTCCTCAGGATCAAATCATGTGCTGATTAAGCAGAGAGTAAGGAAACACTCGAGGGTTGGGTTGGCTTAGATTCCGAAATGTTCTGCTGAGAAACTCCTAAGCAACCTCAACATCTGGCTCACTAAGAAACCCCCTCTTTTCCCAGCATCCATATCAAAGTATACCTTCAAAATACTCCCACTTGTCTAAAACTACACCGGCTTTTGAAGCACGCCGGGTGGAAATCTATTCATCTGGGTCATCTAATAAAAGAATCAAAAAACCAGTCATGACTGATGTCAATCAGCTGCAAGGTGAAACCCACACACAAACCTTTGTCCGACTGGTCTAACTCTCCCACCCACGCCCCAGTCCTCATGAGTCTAGCAGGTCCGATTGGGAAACCAATGAGCACCTTAATATATTTGGCTGGACAAATATAACCACGACTGAGTAGCTGACCAGCCGGACATGCTGTTCTCATTTTCTCCCCAGCATGTGTATCTCATTTGACATTCCGAGAAAAGGAGTAATTTTCCGAGACAATCAGCTTCGTGTCTTCTAATTGAGCCTCGCTAATTCTAATTAATCAGCAGTATTTGGTGTTTCCTTCATGCGAGGTCATGCTATCAAATCAGGACTGCCGACACGCTCGACTGAGAGGATTTGTTTGGAATGCCTAAAGGGGACATGGGAGAACTGCATGACTAATACAGGAACAGGATGTCAAGGAAGACGTTTTTCCCCCACCCCCCCCAAAAAAAAGAAAAAGGCAAAGTGACTATTCAGCATCATAAAAAGTTTATTAGGAGATTATATAATAAATAGCCCATCTGGGGATTATCTGCCAAAGTAAACAGTCCAATGCCGAGCGCTGGACCAGACAATCTGAGAGTAATACAAACCCCTTTATTGTTTCATTAATGAGTTGTTTAATACATCTGCTTCACTTTTTCCTTTATTAAATGCAAATTCTTGCGTTCGAGCATCACATTCGCTCTGCAGTCCGCAGAGATGCATTTCCTGCTAATGCTCATGGCTGCAGGTGATCTTATGGCACCAGGGAGGCAAGCGAGTATCACTCGGACAGATCTCTGTAATTACACCGAGTATTTAACTTGATGGCAATTGCAAACATCCTGAAATGTCAATGTAATTTGCAAAACACGGCGGCGGCGGCGGCGGCTCAAGGAAACCGTGATGGTTTCAAGAACCCCAATGGCCATGTTGATGAAAAGGAGTCATGTTGACTTTGGGCACTCATGTGGATCGGCGATGAGGTTCCAAACAGTAGTCTTAATCGTGCTCAGGAAGAACATGTTAATGTTCAACGTAAAATAAACAAGGATGTGCTTATGCTAGCTGCCATAGTAAGGGTAGTTAAAACTAATATATTGATTACATTTAGGATAAAATATCTAAATGGTGTTATTTTTTTTTTACATTTAAGGCTTTGGAAATCTCTTGGAAAGACAGGATGAGAGGTCAAAGAGGTTACCGTCTGATGAGAGGCTTTGCGTGGCAGTCTATCAAGTGCTGGAGGGCAGTCTGGCTTGAAGTTCTCTCACTCTGTTTTGCTTAATTCCCTTCCTGTTTTACTCTAATCAGCATTTGTCACAGCCAGGCCTCTTTCGAAATGCAACCATATGCTATGACATTAGCGCTTAAAAAAAAAATCTCTGGTGAATTTTTAATGAACAGTTTGTGTGTTCTGCAAAATGTGCACACTGAGGTTGTATCTTCATGGAATGAAGAAGCCAAGTAGAGGAAAAAAAAAAAAAAAACAACTCCGGGGGGGACATACACGAGCAAGTGAATATCAAACCTTATGTCTTTAACATGCAGCAAACCTCCTCACCAGGAAACTAAACGCCCTGATTGCTTTTCCAGCTCTGCTATTCCGGATAGACCTTGCCCCATGGCAATGATACATGACCAAATGCTAACCTGATGGATTATAGGAAAAAAAAAAAAACTGGTTTCACACTAAACATCCTGCAGATTTAACAGATCCCTGCATACTCAGTCATGCCCTCTGAACCCTAGGAGACATCCTAAATGGATTTAGGAGGCTCTTAAGGATAAGACTCATGTCTGAAGGCTGACCTTCAGAGCTACTGGGCGTTATAACACAGGCTTCTAATCTGTGGAGTATCATCTGTCCTTCCTGCTATAAAAAATACCTTACACAACAAAGCAGCTAATTAATCAGAGCGGAAATAAATGACGGGACCCGGCGCTTTACAAGACAGAACATGGTAGAAGTTTTAATTATTTACCAACATATTTAAAAGGTCACAATCTTAACACGGTAGAGATTGAATTTAATCCCAGCCTTTGTTAAGTCCTTTCTTGTTTGACTTCTTTTATCCGCTTAATCATAACCCGCTTTCTGTGTTGACTGAAATGAGCCTTATGAGAAGCGTAAACACAGCAGTGCATCGAAACAGGTCGGGACTTGCCCATTGCAAAGGAAAGGACGCGACAGGAACTGAACCGAAAAGCTCCATCAAAGGCTTTCATTGGGATGTCACTGAAACAGGATTAATTGTTCCAATAAAAAAAAAAAAATAAAGTCTGAATGGAGGCTTATTATGAATGGATCTGGTGTAGACTCAGACTGACTGAGCAGGATGGGGAGACATCAGGCGTGATTCACAGGTAGGCAGACCTGCCTGATGACATTACAGAACAATAAATGTCTTCATAGGGAGGATAAGGGCTTGTGGGATTTGGAGTCTTGTATTTCATGCTATGGGAACACACCACTGCCCAAAGCTTTCCAGAAATCCTCATCCGTGGAAAAAAAAAAAACATAGACCTGCCCTTCTTCCTTAATGGAAAACACAGGGCAAATCAGATATTAAGCTCAAATATGATGAATCTGCAGAAGAACTGAACCAAACCAGGGCCCTAGCCATAACCTTAGTGACTGCCGCTATAGATTTGGCTTGAACACTCAAACAAATCGCTGAATATGGCCCAAAAGGGGATAAATTACTAAAATGGTCAGAGACCATGCAATTCCATCATCCCCCCCCCTTTTTTTTTTCTTTTTCTTTTCTTACACAGGAGACATTATGGTCCTGCCGAGCCTGCAGCCAAATCCCAAGCTTTGAAGCATACCTCTCACAGCAGACACTCTGCAATCTTGAATCGTAGCCTGAAACCTAGGCAGAAAGTTCTTCCGCATCACCCTTGATTAGGCCAGAGGAAAGAACAGCTAATTGATTGTAATGACTTCAATCCGCGGGCCAAAGGAAAAGCTTTGGAAGAGCATAGCCAGTCGGTATCAGATTACGGTCTTGAGGGCCTGCAGTTGTCTGCAGATCTCGGACAGCGAGGAGCACCAAATCTGGGTAAAGGATCACTTTACAAATGTCTTGCTTGCTTCAAAAGGATTACACTCATTTAGACATATTAAATATTTAGGGCACCCAGTTTCATAAACATCCGCTGGAACTGGGCGGTTTTAAAAAACCAATGGAAACCAACTCATCTTGTTAAGGGAATTAGTGTTTTACCGATTAAACAGTAGAAAGAGGAAAAGAACATATTTGTTCCTCGTGCCCCGACACACACACACACACACACACACACACACACACCATTCAAACGGACATTTCCTGTTAGATAAGATAATGCACACTGTGTTACCGGACCAAACAAATAAATAAACAGAGATTATACAATTTGTGCATCCCATCAGAGAATCACACACACACACACACACACACACACACACATACACAAACTGTAAATAATTTGTACAACCGTTTGTCGAATCAGAACTCGTGTCTGTTCTGTCAGAGCGCGCTCCTTAAAATAATTTCATCTAACACCAAGCGATGTCTTCTTTCAAACTTTACTTATCTCTTGTATTTAAAGCAGGGACGCACCAAGCAAAGTTTCCCAACCCGTATAGCAGATGAACAATCCAAAGGGTCCCAAAGAACTCTTAAGAAACGTTTAGAAGAATCAAGAGTGCATACATGCCCCTGCGAGCAACTTTCACAAGCAACTTGAAACCCTACACTGCTGGGGTTTTTGAGATCTTCGAGTGTGGGAAAGTTGTACCATTGAAGTAATTTAAGAAATATATATATATATTGTCCATAAGAATACAAATCTTTACAGCAGGGTAGCTAGACTTTTAATTTACTTGCGCCATACATCCGATTATCAGCTACATCAATCCATTCATGTCGAACAGCAAGACATTTGGCTTGTCAAAGCCCACTGCTACAGCTCAAAGCCCCCAGGACCCCACATATACAAAAAAAAAAGCCTTGTGGAGCACTGGGACAATTCAGGACTAGCCAACCAGGGATTTTCCCACCACAGCACAAGGCATGGCCTCCAAGGCTACGAGTTGCTTGGATGGTTTTCAATGCTGTCCAAGAGATGGCGCGGAATTAAAACTCACCCCTACATACACACATACCACACACCCAAATACAGCCCACACCCCTGAACGCTATGAACCAGTTCCCCTGTTCCGTCATTCTTCAGTCAGACGCTAGGAGAATAAGAAAAGAAAACATGCAGGTCCTTTTCAGACAGGAGTGAAAAAAAGGAAGGTGTCCTACAGGTGCACTCATGCCAGAGCTTGCTGAGGATTCAAAGCCTTATAATAATAAAAGGCTGCGTGTGTGTGTGTGTGTGTGTCTAAGGACAATGAGGAGCATTTTTCTTTGTGCCGTGTTTGTTGCATTGACACGGAACGTCCATTTGCGCCTCTAGGTTTTTACGCCTAGAAGCCTTATATACTATTAGCATTAAGTGCTACCAGTCTGGTGACTCCTGATTACATATCATTTGCAGAAAAGTATTAGTCTTGCTTCCTTCGAACCAATAATCTTTGCTCAGAGATCATTAATTACTAAAAAGATACGCGTCGCTCAACAAAAGACACCCTGTGTTCATCGTCGATGCTTATCCGGGGTTTTATAGAATAAGCGAGGTAACAAAATCCAAAAATCAACTCGCACAAGGGGCAAAAAAGGTCGGTGGGGGGGCGGGGGAGTATGGGATATTTGATTAGCTGCAGGATGTGTATAAATCTCATCATTAAAGTGTTCCTCTTGGGAGCAAACGCCGAATGAATAGAACCCTGTCCAAAATTGTATCCGATTCAATCCCAGACACCAATATTCATAAAAATACATTGATTTACTACAGTAATCCAGCACTGGATGCTCTCGGGTCAATCTAATATTGGGTCAATCTAATAATGCTTTATTTATTGGTTTATTAACGTCATCCTCGACATCGATAGCCATATTGACGACCTAAATCTAATCACTTGTATTTATAACCTACTGCTCATATACAATAAGAAGAGATGTGATCACAGTTATTGTTGCTTCGGTGTCTAAAGGGTTATACAACTCCTTAAGTGCTAATTGCTACGTTTGGAGATTTCTACACCCCTAAAACAGACCTGGAATCTGCTTAATATCCTGGCTGGTGTTTTAGCGTGTTTGGCTGACATCATCCTCACATGCTGGACCTGTAACTTAACCAGATGGAAGGCAAGAAGGAATTTAGTTTTTTTCCCCCCCTCTGTTAAAAATGACTGATTATGCAGCTGGTAATACGTGATGAAATCTGACTGCATTTCTGCCTCGGAGGATACCAATCTCAAACGGAAAGGAAAGTTTAGCTCATTCAAAAATCCCTAAGACTGCTGTATGTGGAAATCTCAGGGAGTCTGATAGAGAACCCAAGGAAGGATGCTATTGAATGGCCTGGAAGTTCCGGAGGTTAGGCACTTTCATCCGAAGCCAGCCAGCCCCCGCTGGGGTTCAACACAAAGCCATCAACCTTTCTCAGCAGGGGGAAGAGCATGGCCCGGAATGAGACCAGACCAATTTAAATATCCAACTTTCTTTCTTTCTTGCTTGCTTGCGTTGCCTCAGGTGTGGGAATGATAAGATAGACATTACTTTATTTATTTACTCTACACCATGGTCTTCTCTAGAACCCGAAACAAATACGCAACATCATAAGGGCAATTTATTATCAGATCTTGAGCAACTAAAAGATTTTATTCAAGCAAAGACACGGTGGAACTCTGTCTGTTCAGCAGCACAACGGATGACCTTTAAATTGGCTAGGGAAGGAGACAGCATGGGATGAAGTAGGAAATGCCAATCTATGTTAATAGACCAAACAGTCCCCTCGCTTCCTAGGGTAAAATTACTTTAAAAGCAGCCATAGTGCTCATGAAAGACAATGCACACAAGTGTGAGCACTAAAAGTCAACAGCACTTCCAACAGCTATTTACGGGCCAGTGAAGCTTTAAACAAACTGCCGGGCATGGAAAGCAAACAAACCGAGCAACGGCAATATATCAGGTATTCAAACTGCATCATAAACCTGCTAAATGCGGGGCATTAAAATCTGCGGGGCATCTCGGTTGTAAAAAAAGAAAAAATTATAATGCATTTTATGTTTTACACCAAGTTCTTGCATATATTTAGGATTTGACTTCCGATGTGTATTTATGTGCTGGTGAAGCTTTATACAAACTGCCGGGCATGCAAAGCAAACAAACTGAGCAACAGCGGGGCGACATCAGGTGTCCACAAAAAAAGAAAGAAGAGCAGCTAAAAGCATAGAGTTCAAATAAAACAGCATAGTCTTGCATGTAATATTAAGAGGCTTTGTAGTGAGTTATGGCACAGGTGTATTCGCTATTATCTCATTCAGTAAGCAAGTTTCACAATGGCGCAATGGGATAGTGCAGTTGCCTTACAACGAGAAGGACCCGGGTTCGATTCCCGGTTGGAGTGGCCCAGGAAATTTCTCTATGGAGTTCATTGTTTCATTTCTGTGTTCTCCCAGTGTTTTTGTGTGTGTTTACTCCAGGGTTTGCATTCTAGGTGACCTGGAGATGCTCAGTTCTCACTGACTTGTGCGTAAGACGTCAAACTTGGTCCAAATTGGTCATCAAAATGGCCATGGATGCTAAAGATGCCGTCAATCAATCAATAAATCTCGAGCCAAACTCTGCTGATAATTCAAAATATCCACAAACCACAGTCTGACACAAACATTACAAACCCGAAGACATTAACACCTTTATCCTATCTGTCATATTTACATCCGCTGTCATATCAATTTCCTTCACAATTACGCAGAATTCCTTGCACGGAATTCATGAATGCATCCCAAAACCTAGCAAGCTTCCTACTTAGGCAGCATTTTACATCACCCATGAGAAAAAGCTTGATTTCTGGACACCTTAAAATGCTTCCTACTCAAGGTACCTTATTCTGCCCCAATTTTAAATGCTCCCTTAATAACGAAAACTTACTTATTGTACTTACTTCTGTTTTGCACTGTGTGTATTTATTGTTTGTACTGTCCTGTATTTATTGTTCTGTACTGTTGTGTATTTATTGTTCTGTATTGTCCTGTATTTATTGTTCTGTACTGTTGTGTATTTATTGTTTGCACTAGTGCACTTTAATGTTGTGCGTAGCATCTAGGTCTGGAGTATCACTGTGTACTGTAACACTGTATATGGCTGAAATTACAATAAAACTACCCAGAATTCATTTCATTCGAATTGTCCTGTGTACACACTAGGTTTTCCAAGTGTAATAAGCATTTAGTGTTTATAAAAACACGTGTCTGTCTAACTAGAGTCCCTGAGTGACCTGGGGTTATAAAGCTACATGCTGTTTAGGGTCATTTATACTTGGACAGCTACCTACCTATGAAGGCAGTCAGGGGTGCAGGTCACTGGGATTTAAAACATTACCCATATATATATATTTTTAATGTATACCAAGCTATAAAATAAAAAATAAATAAATAAATAAAACAGAATTTAAAAATAAACAGTTTATTTTTTTTTATATTTTTGCTATTATCTACAGGCTTTTCCTCGCCACTAGGGGTCGCCACAGCGTTATAAAAACTAATAGTATATAAAATATTAAAATATTAAAGACTCAAG
>JAOUQT010000001.1:8663219-8680133 GCA_025769995.1 Xyliphius kryptos | reverse complement strand
CTGTAATTATTTAATGATTGTAGTAAGATTGCCACACAATGCAACATGTGACTTCAGCATAACTGACTAGAGCAGCATCATTTCGGCGCTATACCCCCTACTAATGATGAGCAGGGGGAAGAGGTGAAAAACTTTCTGTTTTGGCAGAAATTTTGGCAGAAAACCATGTAATGACTATTTTTTATTTTTATTTTTGAGGTGCAGTAGCAGTCCTTCCTGATTAAAATCACTTGTTTTTAAATGATAATTACAGCTACTAGTGCCAACATAGGATCTTAAGTAAAACTAAAAAAAAAACCTTTTTATTTATAAAGTACCCATTGTCCCATAGTGGATTTTTTTTTTGCCTCACAGCTTAGGTACCATTGTGTTGTATAAAAAAAGTTTTCTCTTTAGCTCAGTTTATCATTCAGACTTTACCCCAAATAAGATGCCAGATTACATGGTGCATAATTTGTTGTGATGATTGGGGGTTTGCCAAGGTAAAAGCCTATCTTTCTGGAGCTAAAGGAGCTATGAAAAGAGAGTATCAGGAGGGCATTTTAAAAAACTGTGGTGAGGGGATGATCATGCATCAGCTAGTAATGTGGGTGTCAAGGGAACAGAAGCGATAGTCTTGCATGCCTGGAAAGCAATCTGGTGTAAGTTACTGTGTGACAGGTGTTTTAAGGAGTAAGCAAGACCTGCAGCGGGAGGCCAAAACACCTGTTTTGTGTCTGTGTTTTTGTGTCACTGTGTGGGTGGTACTGTACTGAAAAGCCTTAATTAAAAGCTTGAAAGCTGTTATATTTTATTGTGGCAATAAGGTCAACTTTAACTTTCTTGCCTTTCGTTTTTTTTATTTTTTTCAATTTATTTACCTGAACCTTTTGATAAAAAAAAATAAGGTTATGGCAAAGCAAGCAGTACAATTAGCAGTCTCAGTCATGTCATGTTTCAGTCTCAGTCTTGAAACACACATTGTCTCCAGGATATTACACTGATGCAGTGTCTAAGTTTGTGCATTAGCTGCATTTTATTTTAAAACTGTATGTAAAAGAAAAATATGTCCTGAGTTGGAGTTAGATCTTGTATGAGAAGCACATCTTTTCAGGTTCTGTATGAATAAACAGCAGAGTGCAAAAGTTCTTTCATTTACAAAGTATCACATAATCCAGCAAAGCAATGTTAATGTTCCCATAGCAACCTTGTGATAGAAGATGTCTACTTGACCTACTTCCGTGAAAATCTAACCTTTAAGAAATAATGATAACAATGTATTCCAATTGATATATGTTGATCATATCTGTATTAACAAATGTGCTGCTCTGGCTTTATATAATATATGTTATAGAGTATGGTTAGTTTTAGAATAGTTTTAATATTTTTAATTGTAAATGAATATGGAAACAGTCAAAGTAGAATTTAAGAAAACACAGGCCAAACAAACTGGGTTCTGGATAATTCTCCAATCGGTTCTTTAAACAGTACTAGCAAAATGTTATCTACTGGACTGGCATTTTCCTTTTCACCCTTCTAAACTCTATTATGTGCCTCAAGCCTTTTTCTGATCATTTTGTCTAATGTGAAACTACATTACAGGATTTTAGCGGCAAGCACATTAGTCCCGACTTGTTTTTATTATCAAATATTTTTTCCAAGTGTGTAACTTTAAAAAAAAAAAAAAAAGTTCTCTCTGAAGATTTCTGAGAAGTAAACAAAAAAGTAATAATAAAAATAAACCTTTCAATATATTATATTTCAATTTACATCCAAATCCATTTTAATTGAATGGAACAAGATCCAATCCAAATGTAAAACTACAGAAACATGGGCCCGCTCAGGTTGAGTTCTGTATTGGCTGTAGAGGTTTAATTTTGCAAGATGAGAGCTGGGAGAGGATAAAAGTTTAAACCAACATTTGAGTAGCTTGCTCAGTCTAAATGGCTGAATAACCGATTGAATCAGCAGGAACAAGTGTGTTTATGACCTATTTAGATAGTTTGAGCTGTGGGTCAATTGTGAATCCAAGGTTACAGAGACAGCCAGGGATAGTTTGCAGTCATTGAACTCTCTTTTTGCCAAAACTTCTAATAATCTTATTATCTGGCAACAAGAGAAAGTCTTAAAAGACTCTTAACATTAAACTTCATCATTTTATATTATTTCAACAGTGTGATTGGATTCGCAAAAATAAATATTGCCTCCAAACTAACATTTATTTTAATGTAATACTCATTCTGCTTTAATGCTTAATTACTATTCAATACGTGCAAATTATTTATAGTTATTTGATTAACATTTAAAAAGTCATTTACATTACAATCATCTCATTGTTTTTGGAATTGTCCACATAATATTGTAAATCCCTCATGCATAAAAGTCCTTATGATGAGTAAAGAATATGCTTTCAAATAATTTGTGAATAATAATTATTTGGCAGGGTGTGAAATAATCAGTCTTATAAACAAAATGCATTTTATATACCAGATAAATGAAATTGGAATAAGTACTAAATTAGGCATTGCGCCAAATGAGCCTGTTTATTTTGATGTACAGTCATTGAGCGCTTAATTAAGAACACTACAGTGTTACTGGACAGAGACCTACTTTCCTCCCAAACAGACTTAGCATATGTATATAAAGCTGGAATTAAGTAAAACAAAATAATTATAAAATTACACATTTTGCATTCATTAATTATAATTAGTTATTTAGCATTTTTAATTAAGTATTAATGCATCAACCACACATAAACTCTGAATGAGTTGATTTTACGGTCCAGTTTAATCAAACTATTCTGCTGTGTATATAAAGTAACAATGTTTGACACACATTGCATTCTGAGAACAGGAATAACAATTTAAATTAAATCACTGACACCATCTATTTCATTATGAGCACCGCCTTGTGAAACAAACAAATAATACCATAAATGATGAGCTATGAGAGAAGCTACGCAGTGTTGACTTGTTATTGCAACCAGGTCACTTGTCCTTGTAATCACCTGCCAGTGACAGCCAAAAGCAGTGTGTGAGACTTCGAAAGCATGGCAAGCGGACTGAAGTTTGTGCTAGTCTATTTTGCTTTCCAACGTATGATCCCTGGAGGATAAATTGGACTTTAAATGACTTCAGTGAATTACACAGCGGGAATCTAGAGACTGTTGTATCTTTGTTTTTACAAAGACATGGTTGAGTGACCGAGTTCCCGAAGCGGCCATGAGGTAAACTTGGCATTGTGCAGTAAGATTTGAGAAACTAGTTTGTGTGTTTACATTAACATCGAATGGTGCAAACATTTTTAATTAGATCATAGCTAAAGTTCATTGCTAGGACATGATTATTTGATGCAAACAGTTCTATTTACTGTGAGAATTCGTAACCCATAAACGTCACATGTCCCAACCAGAACCCATGAATAATCGCAGAGTTAAGCAGGCAACAAGGCAGCATCAAGAACAGTAGGAGCAAAACTGCGCCAAGGCCATCAAAATGCAAGCACACAGCATTTACAGCCACCTTAAGTACAGCAATGACACACGGAAAATGCCGCAAGGGATCAATCATTGAATTACGGACAACGCAGTGATGCCTCCGTTCCAGATGCTCTGAACTGCATACGGTAAATACTCGATATGAGGCATGAATGAGGTAGACCACCCCATCTTTCAAAGATTAGGCTTTGTGCCTTACAGCTGCTTATGTGAGAAATTAATCTACGGAAAGCTGCTTCACCAGACAACATTCCTTGTAGAATGCTTAAGGAATGTGCAGACCAGCTAACCGGTGTCTTCACTGATGTCTTTAACATTGTCCTGAGCAGCACCTTTGTTTCAGCATGTCTCAAGGTAACCCCCATTATCCTATTCCAAAAAATGCCCTGTTTCAAGAACTGTCTTATTGCACTCATGAGTCCAGGCTGCCTCCTTTACAAGGTCCTGTGCAGTTTTCATGTTGTTCCAATTCATAGTAGCATCTATGCTAGCTTCTGATGACCATGGTAGCTTCTGATGAAACGGAATACTAATGTTGCATCAGCAATGTACTAATATTATTCCCAAGCAATACATGATATCCATAAGCTTTGGGACTAAAATTTGGACCAGCCAAGTTTGAACAGTCAGCAATAATAATGGTGCATGTTTTTGTAAAAGTTATAATTAACCAAGATTATGTTGTGTGTTTGTGTGTGTGTGTGTGTGGTAGTTGTAGGTAAATATAAAGTGTTAGTTTGCATAGGTACAGTTGATGTCAGACACGTTATTGTTCAGAGAATCTTTTCTGCTGCTTGCTCCATGAGGAATTTTCTTGCCTTTGTTGAGATGGAGCAAACTCTAGGAGAAGAGCATACACTAAGATAACAGAGGTGAAGCCGAGTAAACAGGGCTACGCCTTCTAGGGTTTTAGCAAGGACAGCATTACAATCCCACAGCAGAAAAAGCCTACAATGGAAAGCAGGACACTGTTGAAACAGCAAGACTTGAATGGCAAGGTGGCGTGACAGTGCTTTTTTCTTTTCATTAACACCATCACCTCAAATGGACTACCAAAAAGTCCGCAGTATACCTTAGCAATAAAAGGTGATGCAATGTCTGTGCTGCTCAACATCTCAGAAGCGGCGCACAGATGGCTTATGATGCTGAAGCTTGCATTACAAAAAGGGTTTAGGAGAATCACACAAGTAAACAAACAGCAGCATGTCCTAAGAAAAAGGCATTGACTTAAAGAGGAATTAATTGGTCTCTTGCAAGTGGAACTATACTTGCTACCCATAGCTCACACCAGAGACGCAAGAAGAATCAGCCATCGTTTTCATTTATGCTCTGACACTATAGACAGTATGTGACATTTCAAATTCAAATTCTCAAATTTGAATTCTCTAATTCTTTGAGAGCTCTTCAAGACAAAAGTCATAATGAAGACCTGCGCTATGTTGCTGTTTTGGCAAAGTGAAGGCTTGTGAAATTTTATAAAATGCTGACAACACAACTTGCCTTTGGGGTGTAGAAGGACCAGTGCCACTGTGACTTAAAACTGCTATTGACTCTATGGTGTGTGCCAAAGTATGGTGCAGGTAACTTCAGGGTTTTAACCAGCAATGCTCATACTGGGGCGGAAATTAAAAATGCCATTGAAGTTTCTCTTCCACACTGCACTGAGGATGGCACAGGGTGTGTTAAGAAGATTCTTGCAGAAGCAAAAACATTACGTGGACAAGAAGATCCGACCTACAGCAAAAGACATTTCACAAGCATGCACATGGCAAACCATGCATGCCATTTATGACCAAACAACTTGTTTTTGAACAATAATGTTATGATGTCATGCATAAAAAGACAAGGAAAAGCCTTATTATTACAGATTAAGGAATCACCAGTAATGAAAATTACAAGCATGGGGAAAACTCTTAGTTATTGTGAAATCCAAACACTCACAAAACACCAATATAGTTGTTAACTACCAAAACTTTAAGTTATTTAAAAATGATTACATTTTTTTACTCACAATTTTTTTCGAAAACGTTAAGACTCATGCAGACAATAGTTACTATAAAACAGCATTAAGTTATGCACCCTTTTTGTTTCTGTAAGATGCCGTTGGTCTCTGAGGTAAATGCCTCAGAGAGGTAAATGCGTGCAAAGTGAAGCATACCATTGAATGTATTGTTTGGGTTGTATTGGGACTTGCCAATCTGAGGAATTGTTTAATGCTGTGCAGTGGATGTATATGGATGGATGTGCACATGCAATGAGGTAAACATATCCAACTGTTATTTTTCTCTTGTGGTTTTTTGTCTCATGTGTCTGGGTATGGCTACAGACATGCCATGCCTCGTAACACAAACCTATATTCTTGTCAAGACCTAACTTTTTTGTCACACCTGTAGTGTGTTGCCCACTTCTTCTGTGACACTGCAGCAATTACTTAAATTTCCCTTTGGAATAAATAAAGGATCTATCTATATCCGTCTGTTTGTCCATATCCATCTTTCCATCCATCCATTCATTTACCCAACTACCTATTTTTCTTCCTCTCTCTCAATTTATAAGTGAGCAATAACAGTGCATATATAGTATAAATTAATATGAATGTGTATATATACTCATAGTTTCATCTAATGTTGCTGACCAACTATCGGCCATATCTTTTCAACTAAGTCTAGATTGTTTTATCAGTATCACCTTGGTGTGTACTGCCTTGGCAGGTGTCCCAACAATGAATTCTAGCAGTCTTTGATTTGCACCCAGGGCCTCAACATCAAGAAGAGTCATGCATTGTTCTATGAGAAGACTTGGATTTGATCCTCACAACTTGTGCCTTTGGCACTTCTGTGGCCCAGTCATTTCTACTGCCCCAAGCTGTGTTGCCATGGTGTCTAAACTGTGTCATCCTGGCGTTTCATTATAAGCGCATCAAAGCTGATCTGTGAGTCACTGCCTGTCAGAGTAAATGAGAAGCCAGCTTTTCACCTGGGGGTCTCTATCATTTTAAATGGACAAAGACATGCAGGGTGAAAGGAAACTGCTTAAGCCCTTTCACACTTAAACCTGTCATTAACACAAAGAATAATCGACCGTTAATTTAGTAGAAAATTGTTTTGGATGCTTAAAGCAAATAGATTTTAAGTTGTTAAGAATTTTAAAGAATGAGTCCATTTAATTTTTTTGCAATGTTGTAATTTAGCCTGCTGGAATGTCATATTGCGTATTTAATGTGCGTGAAACTGACGGCATATATGTAGATTATTTATTATTGAATATTTTTTGTAACTATTATCAAGCAAGTTAGTGTCTACAGAAAGGGTTTTCCTGCAATGTGTCAAAAATTTTAAATAATTAAGTTAAGAAGAATAAAGACTTATTTACAAGCAACAGAAAACTGCTAGTTGTTTATGGAAAAGTGTTTTTGTTCGCCACATATTCTGTGTTTGGCTTTTAATGATAGCCTTTTTTTTTTATCATAACATATTGAGAAAAAAATGTTTTCTATAGTTAGCTAAAATACAACGGAAAGCAGAAATCTTACAAGCTGAAATCTACAAACTAAAAAAGGACATATTCATGGCAGGTAATCATTAGAAAAAAAGCAACCCGATTTAGATGACCACAGATGTTCGATTTTTTTTGCTAAATCCTTTTTACATTAAATTAATTGTGTTTCTTAAATAGCTATGAGAAGAGTTGCAGATATAAGGAACTTTTTGTTTCCACAAATCAGTAGTTTATGTTCCATGCTTGCTCTAGCAGTGATTATAAATAGCCTTCATCTTTTACATATTCATAACTTGTATAACAATTACAAATACAATTATTGTTTTTATAGGTTCTTGGTTCAATGATTAATGAGATTTTAAATGTTATTTTTGATTGCAGTTTGTTTCATCTGTTATCTGTATCTAGGAAATTTGTTGAGTTTCCGTGTTAAAAACACTTTTATGGATTTATTAAATATTTATAATTCTTCATAACATTTATAAAAAATATAGGCTTTAAAACACAAGGGATGTTAATGCATTATAATAAATTTTAAGTTAATAATTTAACTTGAAGTCTGTAATGAGCTTTTATGTTCTGTGCTAATAATTATACAGTTTAGTTAATGGGGATAATTAATTTAATTTAATTTAATTAATGGGGACTACACTTTACATAGTTCTGTACATAGAGCTTATAAGATTTAATTGACAGTTTTAAAGTCAATTTTATAATGCTGCGTATAAAACCTATTAGTGTCATTGAGTGTCAATTACATATGAGTGTCATTTGATACAGAGACATTCTTTTAATACAAATATTATAAAGCTTCATTATTTCTACACATTTAGAAATGATTAAGACCAAAAATAAAACTTTATACAGTTTATATACACTTATTACTAACACTATTCAAAACGGCTCCACAATTATCAGGCTTGATAATTGTAACAGGTTGCTTGTAACAGGTGAGGTCATCAAGATCTATAAGAGCATCTATTAAGGAATCGGTCACAATACACCACTTTGTGCCAAACTTCCTAACCTCAAGACTGCAAAGACGTTTGCTATTTTCCAATCATTAGATGATGAAAATGTAATAAAAAGATTAGGAGGAAATCTTAGTAAGGATTGCGTGAGGACCAAGGGCTAAAATTGTTGCTTATCTTGCATGACTATTGAGCCCTCAAGCAATATTGCTTGAAAACCTGTTATGTAACCACAAAGAACATAATCATATGAGTGGAAGTTATTTGAAAAATCGGCATTATTTATCACAGCAAATGCCACCCATTATGCAAAGAGAAAGTCTTATTTTCATTTTGTGAATATAACACTGGCAACTTATCTGGGCCCAAAATCAGAGATGGGGAGTGGTAGCTCAGTGGGTAGGGTGTTGGACTATGAATCATAAGGTTGGGGGTTCAAATCCCAGGTCCACTGAAGTTACCAATGTGGGTCCTTGAGCAAGACCCTTAACCCTCATTGCTCCAGGGTTCTGTATCAATCCTGTGTTCTAATCCCAACCAAGTTGGGATACCTGTAAGTCGCTTTGGATAAAAAGCGTCTGCTAAATAACTAAATGTAAATGTACTCGGGAACTGAATCCAGAACCTGCATGGTTTTTGTGTAAAACCATACTGAAATTACAGTTCCATCGCTGTGCAACGTAAACAAATGAGACCTGAGGAACTGGATATAACAAAACTAAAGCCAACAAATAGGAAAAACTGTATGGCATCAGAAAGGGTCCAAAGGTTTTGAGAACTTAAAAACAAAATCCGTAAGCAATTTTCTTCGTTGCACATTCTCTCTATCGGCCCCTCGCGTCTAAAAATTTCGATTTTTGTATTTAGGATCTGTTTTAACGGCTGGGCGGGATCTAGACAGTAATTGGCTGCACGAGAAAAGTACAGCCCACCCAGCCGTGCTACACATCCGGCGAGGTCAGCGAATCTGTGTGAAATGTGTTTTGTTTTTGAAAAATGAGTTGAGAGTTTGTTTACTTCTATCAGCTATTTTCATTTTTTTTTTTATTTTCCAGTCCCACTTTTTTAAAATGTGTCATAGTGTAGCATGGCTGGGTGGGCTGGACTTTTCTTGAGAAAAGTCACCCACGTGGACACGGGGAAAACATGAAAACTCCATCCAGATTGGGATTCAACCCAGGAACCCCCAGCGATGAGAGGCGAACATGCTAACCATCAAGCCACCGTGCGGCCCTGCTAAATGAGCCAATATGTAAAAATATTTAAAATTTGACCAACTTAACGCAGGTTTAATAACCCATGAGAATTGTACGAGGATCAGAACAAACTTGCATTTAAAAGGATTTTATTCAATGTGGTTTAAAAGAGAAAAAGTAAAGGAGACAGCCCGGCTGCAGTGTAATCCATTTTAACTTTTTGCCGATATGGTTTTAATGTAGATTGTCCCTTTTGTTTTGGCTTCCTGGAGAGATGGATCTTGAGTTGTACCTTGAAAATGCTCATTTAAATTATTGCACCATTTAGAAATGATAAAGGCACCAATGAGATTGAAGCTGGCACTGATGCACAGCGACCAAACGGCGGTGTAAATTTGGATAAGTGCAACTAAGAGGGGGTTGATTGTAAAATGATCCTGTAGATCAAAGTCGGGGGAATTGCTTTGAATGTGAGCAGCTACTGGGAGCCAATTATAGGGATCACTTGGGTCAGACGAGTCGCGGAGCTCTGGATGAAATCATTAACAAAAAAAATTAAACAAAAGACTGGGTTCAGTAATTGAAAAACAGATTTATTGTAATCTGGGTATCTGACATTTTATGACCTGGGTCTCTCCTTTTTTCCTTTGTAGAGGGCCAAAAGGGACACGTTGGCCACCTTCACCACCTTGAAACGCACACCGGGGATATCACCGACGGCGTGTCCCTTACGACCGAACCCTGCCACCAGAACCTCATCGTTCTCCTATAACCATGAAAAAAAAAGATTTATTTTGTATGGCATCAACAATTATATGAAAGGTCTACTCAACTAGAACGGATAGCGTGTGGAGTCTCACCTCGATGAAGTTCAGACAGCCGTCATTGGGGACGAAAGCGGTGATCTTCTTGCCGTTCTTAATTAACTGGACTCTGACACACTTCCTGATAGCAGAGTTGGGCTGCTTGGCTTCAACACCACTGCAAAGGAGAAAGCAGTCGGCGTTATTCAGGATTTCACCAACACACACTAAATTTTCATCATCAGGATGACACTTACACTTTCTCCAGCACGATTCCTTTGGCGTGTGAAGCTCCTCCGAAGGGGTTAGCCTTCAGGGCAGTACCCAAATGGGCTTTTTTGTACTGTTTATCGTGCCACTTTTGCTCGCGGCGGTGATCCCGCAGTTTTCTGGCAGTACGCAATCCACGGCACTTTCCTTAAAAAACAAAATGTACATTTAATAATAATAATAATAGTTCTTATTTCTACTTAGAAGCTATACGGAAAAAAAATTATAGGCGTTCTAAAAATGGTCTTTTCCCAGGAAGTTTCCATGGTAATTAAATCACACTCACTTTTGTAAAGTACAAACCAAATGTATGTTTAAAAAATAGCCAACACATTTAAACAGACGTGTGCAAAGAAAATTTAAAAGGATTTTTTTAGAATATGGGAAACTTGTTCACACTGAAAAAAAAAAAAAAAAATCACATTTTCTTTTAGATTCCTTGGGTCATATTGGCAAACCCCAATTGCTTTCCAATAGACACATGTATCACATTACACATGTACTTTGAATCAACTGCCAAAAGTAGTGTATAAAATAAAATAATTTGCCAACATTCAGTGTTAAAAATACTGGGCATGGCCAAGGTGCTGGATGGATGTGGATCATTTTGTTAAATTACACAATAAAATGGGTTTAATACCAAAACGCATGCATACATACAGCAAAGCTGGTCTTTAAATATTGAGTAATCAGATGTCTATTCATCTGTATCAAAATACGATTACTGATCATATTGGAATCAGAATACTTTATTAATCCACAGGGGAAAATTGCAGCAGTCATTCCATTTTAAAGTGTTAGAGTACACACCACTAATAAGGTTACTACTAATAGTAACCACGTTTTTAAAAAGTGGTCTTTAATAAAGTATTATGTTACTTTAATTAATTTTACAGTATTAACAGAGTAAAAAACAAACATAAAATGCAATTATGTGCTAATTTAATCACTGGACACGTCTTATTTCAATATCCATCACGTATTCACTGTATAACCAACAAAATGCACATAAAAGCAGTCGTTTATAACAAGATTACAGTTTAATTACGAAATTAAATTTAATTATCTAACAGTTTTAACGCCATAAAACGACGTATCATTCGATAATCTGAACACAACACGCTAATATATTTTGTAAAACGTGTTTAAAAGATTTTTAAAACCAGCAATTGAATTTTATTTAGTTAGTATTTTTATTTTTACATGACGTTGGGTTTGTTAGCACGTTAGCTTCAAATATGGCGTTGACGCTTCCCCACGTTGTCGAGGATTTCATAAAGAAATACTGTCTCCAACAATCATTTAATGTGCCCTAACCGAGCCCAACCTGTACCATAAGGCTGTTACGTCTGTCTATATGTGCTCTTTGTGGCTTTTTATGCGTTATGGAGGTTTTTAAAAGCGTTTTTCGGACAGACGGCGGTGCTTACCCATGTCGGCAGGATTGAGTCCGGGAGAAAAGAGAGAGCCCACAATGCTTTGCGAATTTGACGCATGCGCAGTACGTATGGGTGTTCAGCCAACGTCCCACTCACAGTCAACGCTAAGACTCAACACTGTTTTACTACATTCTGAAAATAATTATTAATTACGGATTAATGGAATAAAACACACATTTACATAATATAAACCCCAGAAACTGGTATAGTAGTTCGTACTGGTTAATCTAAATCTTATACGAGGTCAATTCTTTAAATGTATCTGAAGTAAAGAGATGATTTGTGGATCAGACTTCTTGACTGAACAGGGCAGCAAGATAAAGTTCATCCATTATCTTCCGCTTATTCCTCTTCTAAGGTCGTGGTGTGGTTCCCTATGCCCATCCAGGGGAGAACGTCTTGGGCGCTGGGCAGACACACCCAGGACAGGGTGCCAATCCATCGCTGGGCACACAGCCAGCCACATACACATACACACACTATACAGGGCAATTTAGAGCATTTAATTTAACTTGAATCCATGTTTTTGGGATGTGGGAGGAAACTATTTGGCCGTATGTTTTAAAGAAATCCTTTAATTTCTAACATCATTTCCCTCTTCCGCCGACAGAACTGCAATGCTAACGCTCACTTGATTTTACTGTACAGTCAGCTTCTCTTTAACATTAAGATACGTTGCCACTGGCCCATTTTAAAGAGGATAATACTTAGATTGGAAATTTCATAACTGTTATCACTGAGCAGGATTACGCCTGCATTGTCGAATGCCATTATTCTCGTGGTTTGACCTACATCCAGACTCTGCACCAATGTCTAACAGTCATGTGTGAAATAGGACTTCCATGCAACATTGCTCTTCCTTCCCTCACTGCAGGTTTAAAGGACCATCAAAATTTAATTGAATTGTGTGTCTTCGGGGCTTTAATTGTGTAAAGGTCCCGCCTTTTGTAAGCTTGAATATAAAAATTGCCCCGAATACAGAAATTTCCCTTTTGTTGTCTTCCCTATTGTTGACTTGTGTTGTAAATGATGAGAGCACTTTACATTTATTTCACCTTGGCCTTTTTTTTAGACCTGGACCAGTTTTAATGTTAATGAAGTTGTTAATATTAGATGTTGTACGTTTATCTTCAGTTGTAATCAAAGTAAGCTGAGCCATTTTTTCATTTAGTGAGTGGGTTCGTGTTACTTTGCAGTCCCTTGCGTATCTGTTCTGCCCCACTGTGTGTCTTGTATGGCTGGTATTGACTAAATATGCACTAAATAAATGGGTTATTATGCTTCCTGACTTTTTGAGGTTGATGTTGATTTACCATATCACAACAATGCCGGAGCAGTTGGGTAGCTTCATTTATAGCCACCATGACTTTCAGCTGAAAATGAAAACTGTGCACCACCTTCTGATTTCAATAACCCAAACCTGCAGGGTGCAGTCTTTCTACAATTGCCTTCATTAAGAATAAACAAAATAGTATTTTTACCAGAATCACTGACTAAATTAACCTGTTTTTATTCCTTATTATATTCAGATAATGCAAACAAGTCGTGTGAAGGATAACATCGAAATAGCTATGCTTTAATGTTCACGCATTTATTTATTATTTAATTCTATGCAGCTATATAGGGTTACAAGAGCTGCTAGATGATACTTTCCATCCATCATCTTACATCTGGGAGAATGTTTCGGGCTCTGGGGAGATACACCTAGAAGAGGGCGCCAATGCATCACTGGGCACACACTCACTCACACTCATACACTGTATAGTGGCAGTTCAGAGAAGCTTATTTATCTCCAGTTTTTGGTCTGTGGGAGAAATCAGGACTGGAGAATTTGGATGAAACCCACGTAGACACTGGTAACATGCAAACCCAGGCTTCAAACCTGGATTCCCATCATTGGGAGGCGAGTGTGTTAACCAACGAAGAAAATTGCTTACGAATTCTGTTTTTAAATTCTCAAAACTTTTGGACCCTTTCTGACACCATAGAAAAATGGCTAATGACACAGAGGGTCAGTGGAGATATACGAAAAATAGATGGGTTTTAAGTTGAGTTTCAAAGAAGAAGAATAAAGAGCCGATGTGTAGAGCTTGAGGTAGGGCATTCCACAATTTTGGTCCTATTATACTTTAAGATCTTCCACCAACAGTGATCAGTTTGAATCCTGGGACTCCCAAGAACCCAGTATCAGAGGGGTACATGGATGTAAGAGTAGTTACAGTGAGACAGGAGCCAGTCCATCAAGGCATTCACAAATTAAAAGCAGGACTTCACATGAAATGATGGTACAAAGGTGTAACATGTAGATAGCACCTCCATATCTCCACCAGATGTGGACCACCTTTGGTTCACAAGCAGTTCCTTGTCGTCAGTGGGCCGTAGCTCAGCCAGAAGTGACCAACATTCTGGGTATGAAGTGAGAATGGGTAACCAGTGAAATCAATACCATATGGTGAGAACGGTTCGTTTAGAAAGGCCTCTCTTGTTCATCCAAAAATCAAACCCAGGACCTTCTTAATGCTCTGCAACCATGTGAGAAATTCAGGTTAAATCCAGAACAAGGCTGTGTCCATGGTAATAGAATATCACTGTTGCCAGGCCACTGCTTCTCTCCGTGTCTGTTCAGGTCAGGTCTAATCCTGTGAGCAAAATAATAAAAAGACTATAAAATCCTAAATGTTTGTGTAGTTTTTAAAATGAAAATGGAAGTGTGCTCAACCCGCTGAGATAAGAGGTTGGACTGCGTCGCCCGAGGTTAATGTAACCCGTGTTACTTAGTATATCACAAGCCCTGCTATATGTTAATGAGGGATTTGAAAAACGGGCATCGTGATTCTTCTCAAAGGATGGTGCTGGCTATAAAGACTGCCAGACTACTTTCACGCCCACTGCACACAAATACTGCTGTCAACGGCGTGCCCAGGGATGATACGGACACTATATACAGCTCCTGGAAAATTTCTGGAATTTATTCACATGTGCGGCGCTGAACAAGTGACTCATGTGAAGCATTTTTAGAGAACATTGTTGCTACGCTCAGGATTGGAAGCGAGTAAGGTGTGGCCGGGGGTTGCAGCTCTCATGTGGAGATTTTTATACCTCCCTCACAGCTGTGTTTTGTTCACGCCGATTGTTAAACCTCAGTGTATTTCTTTCTGGGTAGCGATGCGGCCGTGCTGCAGCGAAGCTGGTTTTCTTTGACACCAAGTGATGCAGCTGACAAAGTGAGATTGTAATCAGTCATCAAAGAGCCACTTCCTGCAGCTCATCGCTGAATGGGCAATTGTTACCATCGCAGTTGAAAAGGTCACCTTTCTTTTGTGCTTTCCATACAATCAAGAGGACAAGATTAACACCAAAAGAATAGAGAACATTCTCTAACCCGACATTATGAACAATTTTCTTCTCATCATTTTCATGTCAGAGGACGGATTCGAAAACAAAAGGGGTTCTGCACTCCGGCAGATGGTGCCTGAGCTCTCATTTATTGTAAAAGTTTGGAGACCCCAGCTTGCAAATTTTATCATCTATTTGGGAGGGCCACTAAGCAACCGTGGCTTAGTGGTTCGCACATTCGCCTCTCAGCGCTGGGGATTCCCAGTTTGAATCCCGATCTGGGTGGAGTTTGTATGTCCTCCCCATGTCTGCGTGGGTTTTCTCCGGGTTCTCCGGTTTCCTCCCACATTCCAAAAACAAGAAGGTAAATTGAATGCTCTAAATTGCCCTGTTTAGTGTGTGTGTGTGTGTGTGTGGATGTGTGAGTGAGTGTGTACCCAGCAATGGATTGGCGCACTGTCCTGGGTCTATCTGCCCAGCGCCCGAGACGTTCTCCCCTGGAGGGGCATGGGGAACCCCCCCGCGACCCTCATAAAGGAATGAGCGGAAGATAATGAATGAATGAATGGTCTATTTTAAAGCGTGACATGGTGGCTTAGTGGTTAGCATGTTCGCCTCTCAGCGCTGGGGATTCCTGGTTCGAATCCCGATCTGGGTGGAGTTTTCATGTCCTCCCCGTGTCCGCGTGGGTTTTCTCTGGGTTCTCCAGTTTCCTCCCACAGTCTAAAAACATGGATTCCAGGTAAATTGTGTGTGGATCTTGTGAGTGTGTGCCCAGCGATGGATTGGCGCCCTGGGTCTATCGAGATGTTCTCCCTGGATGGGCATGGGGAACCCCACCGTGACCCTATTAGAGAAATAAGCGCAAGATAATAGATAGATGGATGGATAGATATATATTAGATCTAGAATAAAATATAAAAAGTGAAATATAAAGTATAGCAGCAATAAAAATATTTGGACCGAACACCAATGCAAAGTTTATGATATAGAGTTAACAGCTTCAAATATGAAATTTGAGTGTAGTTAGCATCTATGTACGCTAACAGAGGCTTATGACAAGTGTTCTAAAGCTTTATGAATGGATTCATAGAAAGTGTTACTGTTCTCCATTTTCATGGCAGGTACGGCTTTCTGGCATTGTTCGCATCCACCGATGGAGGGATTACACGAGTTTACCCCAATACGTAAGTGTGTGTGTAAGCGGCTCTATTAAAAAATCTTTTCTGGCTCGGTCTGGTTTGATGTTAAACTTCCGTCTTGTCTTTTTTAGAGCGGCTGAATCTTGGGACGAAGATTTAGAGCCACTGAACTCCAACTTCTACCGACGAACGCTGGACAGTAAGGGCTATGTGTTCAGGGCCCCAACCCGCACGTGTGAGTCATTTACCTAGTGTAATTCTTTTTTGTTTTCGCATTAAATGTACCCAAAGTCAATCAGTGTTGCTGTTTGGTGCTTTCATTGTTTGGAAAATAGTAAGTAAAGCAGAAAAGATACATATATAACAACAAATTCTCAAAAAAAAAAAAAAAAAAGTGTTGTTTTTTCTGTCTGTGACAGAAACACGACAGAATCCAGTCTGTTTTTTTTAAATGAACCATGACGCAAGTAAAATTTTTTTGCTTCTTTAACAATAACAAAAACAATAACAATACTGCCATTCCATTGCCATCCCATAATATTTAATATTATGCATTTATACAAATGTGAAGCGCTCAGAGGTGTGGGTTATTGTGAATAATGTCACAGCTAGACAAGCCGCTCAGCCAATCAGATTTAATAAATGTAATAAACGGTGACTGTTTGCTGTTCATTCACAGCCATGGATGATCCTTTGATCACTGAAAATGGAACAGTAGGCATTCTCGCTACCGCAGCAGTGGAGATCACTGTCCAGGGCAAGACCTTAAAACCAGCAGGTGTGT
>JAOUQT010000001.1:8591721-8608283 GCA_025769995.1 Xyliphius kryptos | reverse complement strand
GCCCCGGGGGTTTAAGGCTCGGCTCATGGACCTCCATTAGTAACTTGGGTATCCTCAGGATTCGAACCCCTAACCTTCAGATCCCAGAGTCGAATATGGACATAACGCTGATGACATGACCTCATGCTGATGAATGTTGTCATAACGCACTCACATTGGTATGTTCTTCTCTCAAACAGCCGTGAAGCAGCTGAAGGGGGCAGTGGATTCGTCCATTCACATGCTCTCCAATTTTGACGGTAAGATGCTTTTTGTGTTGTAAACTTCTTATATTATGGGATGTTCACGAAATGAGGGTGGTTATTTGTGGTGTTGCTACCATGGCAACGGGAAACACAGCTGAACCGCTGACTAAGAGTAACCTCGCCATACGTCAGCATGTGACTCGCTGATTGCTATATTGCACGTTTACGCTAAAAACAAATGCATGGATCGTATCCGTACGATCGCGCTGACCGCTCGCATAAGCATCGCTGACATGGGGCTCACGTGTTGCGTTTAAATGTGATGTTTTCAATATTTAATGATGTCATACCATGTGTTCTGTGTAGAAGTCATTGATGCGCATCTGCAGAACAATCAGAACCCCGACGACAACAGCTTCACCGGACCGGACAAAGGGAAAGGTGGGTGACACAGTTTGGGCTCATGGATTATAAAGGGATAAGGGCAGTGACGCGCGCACACACACACAGAGTGATGTAAGCAGATGTGTATGTGCCCAGAGCGCTGGGCAGCCCTGAACACGATGCCTGGCGAGCAATTTGGGTTGGGTGCTCAAAGGCCCTTCAGCCAGAGGATTTGAAAAACGAACCGGGGATAACGGGCCGCTCCGGGGCCGGAGGGGCGGGCACTCTGTGAGACCGGCCAATCACAGATCGTCAAAACAGTCAGTTACCCAGAGGACGGATAATGGGCAGCTCCGGAGCCGGAGGGCGGGCGCTCTATGAGACCGGCCAATCACAGACCGGGAAAAGTTAGTTACCAAGAGTACAAAAATGTTTCACCATCCAGGTGCCTTTCGTTTATTTCGGTGGCACTGAAACAGAATTTAAGCCTCTCTGATGTGAACACTGTTATAAAGACACTATTTGTAAAGAAAACCTTACATTTAAGGCCGAGCAGCTCCTCTGCCCCCTAGCTGCCTCTGAGGATATAACATCAGGTATTTAGGGGCAGCTAGGGGGCAGAGGGGTGGCTCTCTGATTTCTCATTCGTATGCGATGAAAACACTGATGCATCTGACACAAACTACTGATGTTTTTTATTAAATGTTTAAAGTTGAGGACATGAATGGTGCTGCCATCATGTGGTAAAAGGCGGAATTACATACAAAATATAGGATTGGTTTATTTTGACCGAGCTAGCGAGCCATAAATAACACATTATAAGTGGGGGCCTTCATCTCATTGTTTGTGTAGTACGGTAAGGGGCAGGCAGAGGCTTGTGGGTAAGGTCCTCGGTTCGATTCCTGGCTGAAGTGGCCTTGGGGAAGGCACCTAATCGCTTCCAGGGGGCCGTGTACGGCCCTGCACTCACTCACTCCGTGTGTGTGTGTGTGTGTGTGTGTGTGTGTGTGTGTGTGTGTGTGTCTCTCAATCGTGGCATCGCCCATGAGCTCCTCTGATGAACCCACGTCTGCAACATCACCTCGTCATCATCTCCTGCTTTTAAAACCCGACTCCTTCATCTGATTCACCGATGACCTGTTTACCGTTCGGGCGCCGATGAAAACAGAAGGCTGATCCCTAAACAAAAGTCAAAACTATTTTGGAGCGTGACTGTGTCCCCCTCTGAGGGCCCTGCTCACTGTGACCATGTGTGGTAAATATCTGTCAGGAGGTGGAGGGCTCCATCGCCAGGGGGAGCTCTTTGAACTCTGGAGGCTCGTTTTTAAAGCCGTTCAGCTTTTTATTTTGAACAGAACGGTTGAGAACGTGAGGTTCCACCCGCTGACGGAGTCTCATCCTGACGCTCGTCCGACTGCTTCATCAGTTCTGCGCTGTAACGTCCGTGTCCCCGTCTCACTCCCCCCGAAACCTAAGTGGTTTGTTCCGATCTCTTCACAGAGAATCAGATCGATGCGAAAGAGTCGGACATGTCGGACACACTGAGCCCCAGCAAGGACAAGAGCAGTGACGATACATCAGGTAATCATCCAGATCTGATCGGTATTTAGATTTTTTACTGATTTTTCTTTATTTTTTACTGTAGAATTTGACTTTTCTTACTTTATTTTTGTTTTTTAACAGAATAACTCTTAATTTTGTATTGAATGGTTTTGTTTTTGTTAATTAGTTAAGTAATGATTTGGTATTTTTTTGTTTTTTTCCTCTGAGGTTTTAATATTGAATTTTTTTCTTTTTGTTTCTATTTATTTATTTTTTTGGGGGGGGATTTGTTTATCCTGTTCGAGGGTCACGGTGGGATTTCTCATGCCCATTGAGGGGAGAACGTTTCAGGCGCTGGGCAGTAACACCCAGGACAGGGCGCCAATCCGTCGCTGGGCACACACTCAGACTATAGGGGCAATTTAGAGCAGCCAGTTTACCTTGAATCCATATTTTTGAAACGTGGAAGGGAAACCCACGCGGACACGGGGGGGACATGGAAACTCCACCCAGATCGGGATCTGATTTTTATTTTTATTTTTTAAAAATATATATAAATTTATTTATGTTTGTCTGTTATTTTTGATTGTTTTTTAAAAAAAAAAATCCAATTCCGGTTTGATATATTTTATTTTGATTTAATATTTAATTCATTCATCCGTTATCTTCCGCTTATTCCTTTATGAGGGTCGTGGGGGGGGCAGGGGGTTTCCCATGCCCATCCGGGGGGAACGTCTTGAGTCCGGGAAGACACACCCAGAAAAGGGTGCCAATCCATCGCTGGGCACACACTCACTCACACAGCCACACACTCATACAGGGCAATTTAGAGCATTCAATTTACCTTGAATCCATGTTTTTGAACTGTGGGAATAACTCTTAACTCTCAGAAGCGTTCAAAAAGAACCAACTGAGAAACTTCACAGTATTTCATTCCAAAAAATGTTCAATGTTAAAGATGAACTGTTTAACTCTCTCTCTCTCTCTCTCTCTCTGTCTCTCTCTCTCTCTCTCTCTCTGTCTCTCTGTTTCTCAGACGGACAGATGGACGAGCAGGAAGTGGATGAGCCTCAGAACCGAGTCTCTCTGCTGAAAGGTACTTTAGCGTTGGTTCTCTTTGACTTTTTATTTAATGTGTGAAAGTGCAAACCGGTGCCTGAGGGGTGAACGAGTCCCAATGGTTTACATTGGTGGGGGTGGGGTGGGGTGGGGTGTAGTTCCTCATGTTTACTATATTTGGTCCTGACGGCGTTCGTCCACAGGAGGTGATTTTAAAACGAGGATGTTTGGAATCTGAAGTCCCCGTCTCTCACCTCTGGTCTTGCTTTGATTAATCCGGCTGATTTGAATCCGTTTATACGATCGGAGTCATTTGTTCTGACGCACGGCGACGAATCGGACCGCAAACCGTCGTCTCGGAGCCGGACCTGATCTCAACATCTAACTGCGGGTGATGAAGGGAGGACTGGAATGTGGGCGGGGCTCGGGCTCTGAGCAGGTGCTAGGGTCCGGTCGGTGCGTTTTCGGATTCCAGAGACTCGTGGGATTTTGAGCAGCTGCTCAGCCGGTCCTGCTTTCTCCAACCCGCCAATCAAAAAGCTTTCCCCTCATTATGATGGTTCCATTCCCGCATTCCAACCTCACTGTCCGTTAATTGAGGCGCGTCTGGGATGTTTGACATAAATACACGATGAGCAGGCTGCATTTTTAAAGACTTGTGTTTACATTTGAATTATTGTTGCTATAGAACCGTGGAATTTAGTTTATAACGCCGAGCTGAATGCCGACAGATTGGGTCACGTGTTCTCCTCGTCTCCGTATTTAAAAAATCAAATTCCAGTTACTCAATATCTAGTAATCGGTCAGTGTTGGTCTGTACCTTAAACTCGCGAGATATTATTTTGGGTAATATGCAATACTATAGTTACTTAACATGTATTTAAATTACTTCGTTTTTAATTTAAATTCTGGCTTTAATGCTTGTGTGCAATTCTTCATTAGAACGCTGGGGGGCAGTATAAAGCAAATAATTCATTTTTTGTATCTTTATTTTGAAGTGAATTTACAGACGTGGAATTTTGGGTGAAACAACTGTATTTGAAAAAGAAAATACCAGGGTGGGGGATTGGGGTCATTATCATCTTACTCATCCAGGAAAGAATGTATGGGAACTGGGCAGATACACCCAGAATCGGGTGCCAATCTATTGCTGGGCACATACACACACACACACACACACACACACTATATTGGGGCAATTTACAGCAGCCAATCCATGTTTTTGGAATGTGGAAGGAAACTGGAGATCCCGGAGAAAACTCACACAGACATGGGGAGGACATGGAAACTTCTCCCAGATCGAGATTCGAACTGGGAATCCCCAGCGCTGAAAGGAGAACGTGCTCACCGACCTCAAATAATGGACTAATAATGAGTTTAGTAAAACTGACAGTAAACCCACCAGCAGGGGGAGTAACAAAAACAAAGAGCACCCATGGACTACAGGCTGTAAGTGTAAAACTACAAAGTCCATCTATATGGTTAGTGGAGCGAATGGAACAAGAAGGGGCGTGTTCTAATCCTGGATCTTATGGTACCAGGATCAATTAGGGGGGGGACATTTGTGATCCTGCAGTTTCAGCATGTCGTCGTCAAAGCCGTAAATTCAGACGCTGCTATTTTCGGAGGTTCAGGAAACGCTCGCGCTCCTCCGACATGTTTGCAGAGTTGATAAGGCTGAGCTGAGGTCACGCTGTATTCCAGACGCTTCGAAGCGATGAGGTCGGCACTCGCCTCCTCAGTGACCTCATGTACGCTAATGGGGTGGGGGGGGTTGATAAGGCGTGACGGGTCATCGGTGGGGAGGCGTGAGGGAGGAAGAAGCCCTTCAGAGCCTGGAGAAAGGACCTGGGTGTGACCACAGCGGTCCGAGGCTGAAGGTTGACCGTTTTTTGTACAATACAGGCAATCCAGTGGAAAAAAAACACTGTTAGCCAGGTGGGAGTAGTCTGAACAGTAGCTGCTGATGCCGATACTCGAGCAGGCTTTCTGGAGTTCATTTGTTTGTCGGTGGGCAGGACCTAAAACGGCGTCTCTGCAGAGCTCGCGCCCGAATCTGACCATCACTTGGACATGTTTGACATTTTAGTGCACACTGAACGAGTCGTGATTGTGGCGGGGGGGGGGCGTGGCCACGCACGGTTTCGTAAACGCGTATAAGTGCTTCCGATAACAAAAGCGCTGATGAACGCAGTTAACCGAGACACTCGCCTGTCCCCCGCGTCCTTCGTTTATCGAATCTATAGGGACTTCCACAGCGATCTACCCATCATGCACTGCGTGAGTGACGTATAGGGCGCGCATGATGTACACCACACTGTGTGTTCTCCATTCACAGTGACCTGGAGAACCTCATGGAGCAGCACGTTAAGTCCGGGTAGCTGCACCGCTCAAATGGCAATCCGCCAAAGTCAGAGCGCCACCTGGCTCTTAAAGGGAACACAGCAAGTAATGCGCCGATTGGTTTATTGATGTTAAACACGCCCATAAAGAATAAAGAGAACCGCTTCATGACTTTCGCCCAGAATCACGCGGTACGTTTACAGATCACTAAACTCCGCCTCCTGTGTTTGAGCCGAGACCTCTTCATGCTGCCAGGTCTCTGCCGGGGGAACGCCGCACGTCCTCAAATACGACATTCGGAAAATCTGAGCTCCGTGTTGCAGCCACATGTTGTTTTTTTTCCCCGTGTGTGTTTGATTTCACAACAATCAGTTGAACGAAATATTTTCGGTTTGTCGCTTACCTCAGCATCCAGCGCCGTGGCTTTGGGAACGCGTTGTGTAAGCGCTTATTTTCGAAGGTTATTACGACGGCGCTTGTAAACGCCAGTGATGTCATCGCCCGGGGAGCCCATTGTGCCGTTTGTGGTCGAGCTCTTTGTAGTCGATGGGAACTGGAATGAGCTTTCAACAACTCCACTCCAAACTGTTTACTCCGTTCATCTAAAAATGCGTTGAAATGGAGCGGACCTTTTCTTACCGGCTGCTTAATGTTGCAGAAGATCCGATTGAGTCGTCAGTTTTCTGTCCTTTTAACGGATTTGACGCTTTCCTTCGGACCAGCGTTTCTCCGGTGCGGGCCGTTTTTATCCGGGTTCCAGCTGTCTGACCCGGTTTTAATAAACGCCAACTGGTTCCTGCAGCATCATTTTAATCGAGTTCACAAATCCAGTGCATGTCATTAAATACGCCGTCAACAATGTGCAACAGAGTGCAATGTGGCGCGGTTGTTGGTGCCAACCTGGTTTTTCTGTAACTCTCTACCTGCAAGATTGAAACTTGGCACCGTCATTTCCCACCATGCACTTGGAACAAATAAGCAGTTTTCACTTTCAAAATCTCACCGGGGGCCCCCTCAGGGGACCCAATCTGAAACAGGGGCCCTGATTAAATTGGGCACTTCCACTTAACTTACAAACTTCAAATTTGGCAGAGATCTATAGGAGAACCTCTACATTCATAGAGATATTTAAAGTTCTAAAAAAAAATTCATGGGGGGGCCCCGGGGGGACCCAATTCAAAATATGGGCCCTACTCTAATTGGGCACGTCCACACATCCCCCAAACTTCAAATTTGGCAGATATACATAGGAGAACCTCTACACTCATAGAGATATCAAAAATTCCCACGGGGGACCCAATCCAAAATATGGGCCCTACTCTAATTAGACGTTTCCACACACATCACATACTTCAAATTTGGAAGAGATGTATAGGACGACCTCTACACTCATAGAGATAACAAAAATTCCCACAGGGGCCCCACCGGGGGACCCAATCCAAAATACGGGCCCTACTCTAATTTGGCACTTCCACACATCCCACAAACTTCAAATTTGGCAGAGATGTACAGGATTGTTTTTCCATTCGTTAAGATATAAAAAATTCCCAAAAAAATCCCACGGGGCCCACCAGGGGACCCAATCCAAAATACGGGTCCTGCTTTAATCGGACATTTCCATGCACAGCACATACTTCAAATTTGGCAGAGATGTACAGGACGACCTCTACACTCACTCTACAATCCCACCAGGGGACCCAATCCAAAATACGGGCCCATATTAAATCGGGCACTTCCACTCACCTGACATTTAAAATGTGGCAGAGATATATAGGATAACCTCTACAGTCAGGAACCCAATTCAAAATATGGGCCCTACTCCAGCGATTGGCGCGTGGGTAGAGTACAGAGGATGACGCAAGGTGCTTGGCATAAAGTGACCGCTGTATGGGTAGAGTGGAAGGGCATCCGGTTTAAAAGTCAAATATACCAGTACGTCGCTGTGGCGCCCCCTGGATAATCAAAAGGGTAAAACGCCAATGAAGAGGGGGGGGTTAGTGCAGCTGTGCTGCTGCAGTTTTATTTAAACACCTCAGCACTGCACTGGTGGCACTATTGGGGCACTGTACTCCCCACACAGATGGACCACGCCGTAGGTCGGCCATCGGCAGACTTTGGGCCAGATGTGGCCCCCAAGCATGGCACATCTGGCCCATGAGGTTGATTGAACTATTATGGACATCGATGAAATCTCGAGCCAAACATGCTGCTGTTTTTTTTTTTTTTTTTTTTTTTTCTCCGTTTGCAGTTTCATTAGCGCCCCCAGTGGTCAGTCTGCAAATTTCACCTCCATCAGCCCTCTTGAATGTGTTGTGCCCTGCGTGTCTGTCATTTTAAGAGCGCCTATCATTAATCATGTCCCGTAAATATCTGATTAATTGCGACCCCTGGACTACAGTTTGGAATTGAACTACAAACTCCATCTGTACAGCGAGTGATGGACAAGAAATGGAGCGAAAAAAGGGGGTGTGTCAACGTGTGACTCGTGCTGCTGGCATAGTGGTGAGCGGAACGTTTCCTCGGCCCCCGATGATGTCATCGGTCTGACACGTTTCCGCCGAGGCCTGTGATTAGCCGGGTTGTCTGTGGAGAACATCTTGCCCTCTTATTACATCTTTGGCCGAAGATCAGAGAGACTGGAGGGGGGGGGGGGGGTCATTTGTTACATCATCTCCCGCTTGATCTCGCCAGCGGATGTGAGGTCCAATCAGTTGAGCTGAGAATAACACATGAGCTCAGCGCTGACATCTGTAAACAGACCGCCATGTCCAGCGGTTTTACGGATGGGGCGAGGGTTTGGGAACAACGATGAGCCCCCTGTCTGATGGAGGGGGTGGGGAAGGTGGTTTAGGGGGTCGCGCGGGGCACATCAGTAGCATTATCCACGTTTACATTCTGTCATTTAGCATCTGCATCGTATAATAACTTGACTCTAACCTTTATAATAACTAAATGTAAACATTCATATAACTTCCAAGCGATACTTTCCAAAAAGTAACAAAAATGTTGAATAAATACAAATCACCAGCAGGGGGAGTCTCTACAGAACATGTACATGTTGTGTTCCACCACCATCTACCAACGCGTGCACGCCTGGTATAGAGAATCCGAGAGAGAGAGTCTGCCTTTTTATTTTAATTTTTTTTCAAAGGAATCTGACTTTTTGATCCAGTTCCTGTTTTTCAAATTTATAAATCATTTACAGAACATTTTAAACAATAAATCTTGTTTTTGTTACTCCCCCTGGTGGAGTGGGGGGGGGGGGGGTTAGCTGCTGGGATAGGAATAAAGCAACCACCAAATAACACCTGCTGTGTGGTGGTACTATTGGAGTCCTGCCCCTTTAAGTCCACATGGACTACAGTCTGGAACTGTAGAACTACAAAGTCCATCTGTTCAGAAAGTGATACTGAACTGTAGGACTCATTTGGGCCACACGGCGGTGCTGTGTCCCACTGAATGGCCCGTCGCTCTGTGTAACTCTGCGCTAATTGGGTTCCTCGATTACGGGATTTGCATCTGTTTACGATCGCGGGTTCTGGATTTGTGCGGCGGCCGAGCCAGAACGTGTCTGATCCGCGTCCAAGCCGAGATGAGACGAACGCGGCGTGCCTGCAATAAGCAAACAAACGATTGTGGAGCGCGTCGTGTAATCATCTCCATGTGGCGCTCGCCGGTTCAATCCACACGGAACGGAGACGTCGGCGCGCGAGTCTTGGTGCGACCCGGGTTTGGGTTCATGTTGATTGGCGTACGAAGTTACTTTGATCCTCGGCGCGAACGAAAGCGCCTAAAGCAATAAGACACTAGAGGGCGTGTGTTATTGTGAATAAACCACGGGAAAGAGGGGTTCGCACGAGCGGCGTACAGTTACAACTCTTTCTTGTGGTATATTCACAATAACACACGCCCTCTAGTGCCTGACTGCGTTTATAAAACGGTTATAAACCGATTATGGCTTCCGCACCATAATCCAGTTCCATGAACCCGGTTTCTTTAACAATTAAATGCTGCCATCTTGGGACCAAATTACCAAATGCAGGTTTTGTAAAGGTTTGAAGTCACGAATAATATCACGGCTAGACAAGCGGCTCAGCCAATCAGATTTAAGAACCGGATCCTTTAAATCCCCGTGTGGTCAACCCCCCCCCCTCCCAATCCCTGCAACCGCTCGTCACCCCTTCTCTCGCCATTCACAAACCGGCGGTGGCCACGCCCCCTGCCACAATGGCATCACATTGAAATATGCGTCATCACAGCTGAAAGAGCGGATGACCTCCTGCATGCAATCGAGTTTGTGGTACGTTTTTCAGAATTTAAAAATCGCTTTTAAGATTTCGGTTAGCATTAGCCGGTTGCAACGTACACGCGTTGTCCGTTTCATGATGTGCTGGTTCCAAAGATGATGTTGGTTCACAAGGACCCATCTGTTGGTCCTGCACACTGACGTTAAAAAGGTCAAGGCCCTCTGCTGGACAGTTTTGGAACTCGTCGGCTGAAGAAAAGTATCCAAACGTAGAAAAACGTGGCCCTCAATCGGCATCAGCAGCTACAGTTCAGACTCCTCCCACCTGGCTGTCGGCCTTGTATCGTAATATCAACACGATGTATGAAGAGGTTTAAACATTCAAGTAAAAAAAAGGGTGAAATCCTGGTCGATCCCGATGACCTGTCCACTGAAAAAAGTGGATCTCAGCCAAAAAAGTGTGGACACCCCTGCGGTAGACTATGTATCTGCATTATCTGTACAAACGCACTGATTGTTTAATAGCGTTCAGTTATTGTCAGCGTTCTGTGGCGTTGTTGCTGATGCTTCACCGCCGAGATAGCGATGGACCCCTGACTGTGGAGGTCTGGAGAGGTGGTTTTCCATCGTCATGGTAGCGATACGCCAGTAATGTGCCCGATTGTGCCTTATCTCGAGACGGCCACGCCCATCAGGGTAGATCGATATATTCACCAGCAGCGTTGCTATTTAAACGGCGGTGGGAAAGAGGAATTGTTTCAACCGTGATTTCGATTCTGAATCGCGATTCAGTTGTATCTTTATTTCTGTTGGTTCACGCAGATGAACTGCAGAGAGCCCACCTGGAACCCGGGGATCCAGAGCAGGCCGTCCAGCACCTGCACAGGGAACTGCTGGAGGCGCAGGAACTCGCCAACGTCGGCAAACAGAAGTGTCTCGAGCTACAAGGTACCGTTTGTGTTTCAGCCGAAGAACCACAGAGCCGTTACCCGCTCTGCGCCCGGGTGGCGAGCATGTTGACGGCACGTTTCTTTGAAGTCTCTCGCTGGTTTACGTTTTTGGCGAGATCACGTTCTTCAATTCCGTCTTCATTAAAGTTTTCGGGGAGAGACGTCACGTCCTCCCCTCCTCTCTACCCCGCGCCAATCGTTATACGCCAAGCGCCTCGAATCTTCCCCCACACTCTACCCATGTGCCAACCTTTCTACACCGATCGCATGGAGTCTTTACCACTCTTTACTTGCGTGCCAATTGTTATATGCCAAGCACCTCAATTCTTCCCCAACACTCTACCAGTCTGCCAATCGCAGTTCGCCAAACGCCTCGCATCTTCCCCTCAACTATGCCCACGTCCCAATCGCTATATGCAAAGGGCCTTGAGCCTTCCCCCACACGCTACCAATGTGCCAATCTCTATACGCCAAGCGCCTCGAGTTTTGTGCCACACACTACCCGCGTGCCAATCTCTATACGCCAAGCGCCTCAATTTCGCCCCACACACTACCCGCGTGCCAATCGTTATACGCCAAGCGCCTCGCGTCTTCCCCCACTCTCCCCTTGCGCCAGTCGTTATACGCCAAGCACCTCGAGTTTTGCGCCACACACTACCCACTGTGCCAATTGTTATACGCCAAGCGCCTCACGTCTTCCCCCACACTCTACCCGTGTGCCAATCTTTATACACCAATTGCATTAAATCTTTACCACACTTTACTTGCGTGCCAATTATTATATGCCAAGCACCCAAATTCTTCCCCAACCCTCTACCAGTCTGCCAATCGCTATACGCCAAGCATCTCATAACTTCCCCCACGTTCTACCTGCACGCCAATTGCTATTTGCCAAGCTCATCGAGTTTTGCTCCACACACTACCAGCGTGCCAGTCACTATACGCCGAGCACCTTGCATATTTCCATCCACTCTACCTGTGTGCCAATCGCTATAGAGATGACACACACCAAGCATGTTAAAGATATATTATAGTTATACATGATCTTCTGATCTTCTCAGCTTTACTGGAGGAGGAGAGAAGAACCAATCGCCTGCAAACCGAGGAATCCGCCAAACAGATCCAGTATCTACAGAGTGAGTCGGCGCGGCTCGCTCCGTGTCGTAGTTCCTCTCGTTGCAGAATAAAGTTGTATTGACCCCTCCCTCTGACAAACCTGTGCCACCCCCCGTTCTCCTTCAGCCCAACTGGCCAAGCTGCAGTCCGACATGGAGTCTCTGCGCGAGCAGCGGGAGAACACCATCTCCAACACCCGCGACGAGCTCTACAGCACCCAGGAGGAGGTGCTCATGCTCCGGCACGCCATGGATGCCGCCACGGCCGAGCGGGAGCAAGAGATCACCGCCCTCCAGGCCGACCTGGCCACAGTGACCGCCGAACTGGAGAAGTGGAGGAACGCGGCATCCACCTACGAGCAGGAGATCGGTTCCCTGCAGGAGAACTTCAAACTGCAGAGTCAGCACCAGGAGAGGGCAGCGCAGCTCCAAGGTGGGTCCCTTCTCATAATGATACTGGTTCTGCGGTGTGACTTGTTGCTCTGAGTTTGTCGTAGCCCCGCCCCCTTCATGATGACATGTTGGATGGTCGACTCCCACGCCGTAAAGCCGGTTTGCAATGACGGGCTTTTATAGAAAGCGCTATAATAAAGCTATAAGGTACGAGAGGGCGGGGCATTATCGTCTCACGGGAAAGAGATGTTGGGCCCGACGCAAAGCGGCGAACAGTCAATAATGTCACGGCTGGACAAACGGCTCAGCCAATCAGATTTAAGGATCGTAAATACCGGTTTTATTTATGCAGTCGAACCCGTTAGCTGACCGGTACCCGCCGTACCTCAGTGCTGGAGAAGCGCATGTTCTCCCCGCGTTCGTAACGAGAGTCGTCAGTACACGAGTCCCGAACCTCCTCCACCATCATCCTGGAATGTTCCTCATCGTCCCGCCTTCTGGGTTCTAAATGCCAGTTTCGTTTCCCGTGACCTCAACAAAGAAGCCTGCACCATATAAATATTTGAGTCGACCGCCTGTGCTGTCAGCACGGCCGCGTTTTTCCTCGTTTACACGGAGCCACTCATTGCGACATTCATCACGGCGCGGGCGCTTTTCCCCCCTCAGCGTTTACAAATCCTTAAACGAGCGCTGGCACGTTACGCCGCGCAGTGTGATCTCACCACATCGCGAGGACAGCCACCGGAATCTGCACTCGCACCCGGACTACACCCAGAACTCACATTTGTTGAGGGGGAGGGAGGGGACCCGGCAGTATTTGGCAAGGTGTTGGCGGTTGACCCGGCGGTATTTGGCAGGGTGTTTCGTGGTGGACCCTGCGTTATTTAGCGGGGTGTTGGTGGTGGACCCGGCGGTATTTAGCGGGGTGTTCATTGGACCTGGCGTCATTTGGCGGTGGAGCCGGCGTCATTTAGCAAGGCGTCTGCGGTGGACCCGGGGTCGTTTAGCGGGGTGTTGGTGGTGGACCCGGCGTCATTTAGTGGGACGTCTGCGGTGGACCCGGGGTCGTTTAGCAGGGCGTCTGCGGTGAACCCAGGGGTCATTTGGCGGGGCGTCGGCGGTGGACCCAGGGGTCATTTGGCGGGGCGTCTGCGGTGGACCCAGGGGTCATTTGGCGGGGCGTTTGCGGTGGACCCAGGGGTCATTTGGCGGGGCGTCGGCGGTGGACCCAGGGGTCATTTTGCGGGGCGTCGGCGGTGGACTCTGTGTTATTTGGCGGGGTGTTTAGTGGACCTGCAGTTATTTGGCGTGGCGTTATGTATGGCGTGTTCAGAACTGATGGCTAACACCTGGCAGCTATTTGGGTTCTTCAGAGGGGGGTCTGCTTTTCATAACACGGTCCCATGTCATGGAAACTTTCCTTCCCGTAGAACCCGCTGCTTTTCTCACCGCTCTGTTTGGATCCGTGCGCCGTGTTTGTAAACCAGAACGTTATTGTAACGCCGCAGGAGTGAAGCGCAGAACGTCTGATCAGGTCGTCGGTTCGTCTGTTGAAACGACGGGATCGTATGCAGAACCATCAACAAAACCAGTTAGTTCCAGTTTATTCTGCCACAGGACAAAAGTTTGGGACCCACTCTAAATATCTCATTATGTTCCACTTTATCCTCTCTGGGGCCCTCTACTGGGCAGATACACCCAGGACGGGACGAACCTGGAGAAAACCCAGGTCATAAACACCATGCCAGCGTGCCGTGCCTTCGCTGCAGCAGTGAGGGGGTTAAATAACATGTTGCCAGTTGAAACCGAATCACCCCTGCACCCTCATCCCATGGTATTTGTGTTTCCTTACGTTGTGTACAGCTGAGCTGGAGGAGTTGAAGGGCGAGTGCTCGAACCTGCACACGGAGTGCGAGTCGCTGCGTTCTGAGAAGGTGGGCCTGCTGGAGAAGCTGCAAAAGCTGGAGGAGGAGCTTCACAGGTGAGAACGTCCTTCACGTGCTCGTTAACAGAGGTTTACTGAACTGACCACATGTAACCGCTGAGCTGCCCAAGAGTTAAATATATATATATAGACCATAGTAGTGTTATAGTACCAAAGTTTGAACACACCCCCTTTTCCATGTTCTCACTTCCAATTACTGCAAAGATCTTCTTTGTAGTTCTACAATTCCAGTACATACTGTGTACTCTGTTTTCTAATGATCAGGACCCCAATAGTACCACCACAGAGCAGCTATTATGTGGTGGATGCATTAGTCCTATCCCGGCAGTGTCAGAGGTGCTGCACTCAAACCCCCTCAGTGCATCAGTAGCAATGCATGACCTACAAACAAACAATCCACCACCCAAATTCTACCTGTTCTGTGATGCTCCTGACCAACAGGGGGAGTAACAAAAACAAGAACACAGATGGACTACAGTCTGTAATTGTAAAACTACAAAGTCCATCTATATGGTAAGTGGGGAAAAAATAGATGATGGTCCCATAATGAGCCGTGTCCCAACTTTTTAAAGGTCCTGTATCTTCTGTATTCCATCCAATGCGCTTGGCTGCTATTTATATCCAAAAACCTGCTTCATTCAGGAGCCTGAAGTTGGAATCCGACACCACTGACTGTCAGCTGACCGTCGCTCTCAGACCTTCTGTTCATTTCACACACAAAGCACCAGTGTCCCGAACCGACGCTCCAGTATTGGGTTGTAAATGGGATGAGAGGCAGTTAAAGGTCACCTCAGCTAAAGGTTTTTTTCCCCTCAGACGGTCAGAGTGCCACCCTGTACTTGGCATTTTAAGTCCGTTTAGGTCTAAAGTTCCCAAAGCCTTAAGGTTCTTGTGGAACTACGGCCTGTCCATATAATTAATAATTATTTTTGAACTTTATTTAAAATCATCCTGCCTGAAAACCATAACTCCATAACCATAAGTCTTCAGTCTTCCTGAATGAAATTGAAACTGGGATTAAATTGAAAATAAGGTCTAAAAAACTATTTTTTTGTGATCAAAACAGTATCTACGGAAGTTGTATGAGTATCGGCCTGTAAATATGTGGTCAGCTGGTTTCATGTGTCTTGGAGGAGGAGGCACGTGGGGGGGGGGTTAAATTAAACCCAATGTTAAAGAATTTATAAACTGTTTAAACAAACGTACACAAAACTTTATCCGTGGAAGTATCATGAACATCAGCCTGTAAATATGTGGTCGGCTGGCTTCACATGTCTTGGAGGAGGAGGCCTTCCTGGATTAAAACCAAATCCAATATTAAATTAGTATTTTTTTTTTTTATAATTTCGCAGCTCCAGAGAGCAGAGCGCCACCCTGAGCTGCAGCCTGAACGCTCTGGAGAAGACTCAAGGAGACCTGGAGAACAAGCTGGGCTCCATGCAGGACCAGCACCAGCAGGACGCCAGCAGGCTGAAGGTGCAGCTGTCCCAGGCGGAGGACCGCACCAAGAACCTGCAGAAAGAGGTGCTGCACCGGAACATCATCTGAACCGTGGGTTCATGTTAGTCATGTTAAAGTTTAAAGTAACCGTCTGTCTGTCTGTCTCGCTCTCAGTACGAGGACACTCGGAGCCAGCTGTCGGACCTGCGGCAGCGGTACGAGGAGACGGAGCAGGAGAAGCGGTCCATTAACGACGAGCTGGAGCAGTGCAAGGTGAACCTGAAGCTGCTGCAGGAGCAGGGCAAGAACGTGAGTTCCTACACCTGATCCACCACCTAACGTTTGGGGGGGAGGGGGGTTATATAAGCTCATTGCACACGTTTTAAGACAAAGCTTGGGGGTATATAGTGCCTTGCAAAAGTCTTCACCCCCCGTTGATTTAAAAAAAATAATGGAAATAAAACAAAATGTGCATAAGTATTCACCCCCTTTGTTATGAAGCCCCTAACTTCTGGGGCAACCAGTTACCTTCAGAAGTCACATGCTGAGTGAAGTAAAGGCCACCGGTGTGCAATCTGTGTCACATGATCGGTCAGTTAATGCACCGGTTCTTAAAGGCCCCAGAGGCTGCAACACCATTAAGCTCACCAAACAACACCAATGAAGACCAAGAAGATCCCCAAGACAAAGTTGTAGAGAAGTAGAAGGTCAGAGTTGGGTTAAAAGAAAAACATCCAAATCTCTGAAGATCCCCCAGAGTACCATCAAATAAAAACATGGTACCACAACAAACTTGCCAAGAGAGGGCCATCCACCCAAACTCTCAGACCGGTCAAGGAGGGCATTAATCAGTGAGGCAGCATAGCAAAGGTCTGAAGAAGTTTCCAAGCAGAGACTGAAGTCCATCTGTCCAAACGACCACAATAAGCTGTACACTCCATAGAGCTAAGCTTCATGGTG
>JAOUQT010000001.1:8061707-8072817 GCA_025769995.1 Xyliphius kryptos | reverse complement strand
AATAATAATAATTGATACTTTATTGATCCCCGTATGGAAATTCTTTCTCTGCATTTAACCCATCCAGGGCTGAACACCTGGAGCAGTGTGCTGCACTCCACTGGGGCGCACAGGGAGCAGTTGGGGATTGGGTGCCTTGCTCAACAGCACTTCAGCCGTGACTTGCCTAGAGTGGGGTATGAACCAGCGATCTCTTGGTCCCCAGCCCTTTACCCTATCCATTAAGCCACGGCTGACCCCAAAATATATTGTAATATACAAACTATGTAACCGATATTCCAATAAGATCCTAAGTAACTTAATTAAATGTGTATTTTTAATGAAATGGGTATATAATGGTTAATAAAGGTTTCCTGTAACTACCCTTTGCTACTAATATTTATGATTTTCTGCATTGATACTTTTAGTTAAAAAAAGGATCTGAATATTCTTCCACCACTGATGCAAACTTTGGGTTCATGGGAACAAAAATAGCACATAAATACTTGATATGCAGTTGCATATGTATGTATAAACAGCAGAAATAGCTTGCACTGCAATTTTGTGGCGCATACACAATGTAATTATACAAGATGTATGTTTACTAAAAAAGCAACTACCCCAATGCTTAATCCTAAACTATTCAAACAGGCAGTGTGTGTAATTACTGTGTAAGTATAGATTCCTTTGTGTAAACGTCCCACTCCCAAGTTCTTTCACTCAGTATTTTATAAGCTTGGAGCCATCTTAAAATTCCTTTAGAATTCCAAAGGACAGGCTTTAAAACTAACTTAAATGCATGAAAATGGCTATTACAATATATTTGAACCTAGGACATTATCATGTTCTACTTTAGTCAGAAGGTGCTCACTTTTCTATAACAGCAGCTGTGACAATGGTTTTCAGCAACAAACTCGATTTCAAAAAAGTTGGGACAAAGTACAAATTGTAAATACAAAACAGAATGCGATTATGTAAAAGTTTAAACATTCCATATTTTATTCAGAATAGAACATAGATGACATATCACATGTTTAAACCTGGAAGATGTATCATTTTAAGAGAATAATAATTATTAATATGCCCATTGACATGGGGGCTACTTCAAAAAGTTGGGACTAGGCCATGTTTACCTTGTCCTTGTTTACTGTGAGACATCCCCTTTTCTCTTTACAACAGTCTGTAAACGTCTGGGGACTGAGGAGACAAGTTGCTCAAGCTGAGGAATAGGAATGTTAACCCATTCTTGTCTAATGTAGGATTCTAGTTACATAACTGTCTTAGGCCCGTCGTCTACGCAGCTATTATGCTGTAATTAATGCAGTATGTGGTTTGGCATTGTTATGTTGGAAAATACAAGGTCTTTCCTGAAGAGACATCGTCTGATGGGAGCATATGTTGCTCTAGAACCTGAATATACATTTCAGCATTGACAGTGTCCTTCCACAGGCACTAATGCAACAAGATACCGTTAGCGATGCAGGCTTCTGAATTGAGCACTAAGAACAACTTGGGTCGTCCTTCTCCTCTTTAGTCCGAATGAAACAACGTCCCTGATTTACTTAAGAACTCCAGAATTTTAATTCGTCTGATTACTGAACTGTTTTCCACTTTGCCACAATCTATTTTAAAAGAGCCTATTTATTTTAAGACACATTTAAAAACACTGAAGTTCCCGTCCAGTATGACATTCTTCTACTCATTTTTGTACTTTCTTTTGTACTTATTAGTGCTTAGAAGTATAAATATACTGGCTACGCATCCTAATTATATGATCTGCGTTGGACAGAACTTATAACTTAACACTGTTGTACATTTTGTACGTGAAATACTTTTTATTTGTCTTACAAATCAGATGCACTTTTATTATGCCGGTATACAAAAGAGATGACAATGCCACATGCGTCTGTGTTTGTTTGTATACAAGATTCTTCCAGACTTTCCGGGTCACAGCCTAGGGTGGGAACTGCAGAGCATGCACGTAATGCAGAGTTTACTTTCAAATTGATTGATCACATACAAGGCAATAGTCAGTCAATGTCTAACCGCATTATCTGGGCGTGTTAGACTAGGACACAGGCTTGTTTAGATGTTTAGATGCATTTTAAAAGTTCATTCTTACTTTGATTGAGGTAATGATTCGATTTTGTTTTAACAGCGTAAACGTAAGACTTAAGAGAGATTTTAAATACCTTCACTCGTTCACTTGACCCACATTTTTGTCCCCCTTCATTTTAATATTAAATTAGACATTGTCAATAAAAGGGCACATTTGTTTTTAGATATCAAAATTGTTCCAATTGCATCGTATCTTGATAAACCATGAGCTTTAAGAGAGCTTTTGGATACCCCCACTAATTCACCTTCCATGCTTATTTTTATCCTCATTTTGCTAACAATTATTTCAGTAGGAAATTAGCTAGCTGCATTGTTTCCCGAATGTTTGCGCATATTTAAGTGCAGTGCTAATAATTTTTCTTATGTATAGCTGTTGCTTTTACAGTGTTTTTTTACATGAAAGTGGCATGGTAATTCTGATGAAGGGAGTTGATATATTGTTGCTTTCATCCTTACAGTATGCCTACTGTAACAAGGTTTTTTTTCAGATGGCATGTGGTAAAAATGCATCAGTTCACGGATTGTGCTAATAACCTGTAACGGTGTGAGTTCAAACATAAACTTTAAATAATTAACCTCAGATTAAAAAAAAAACCTGTTACACCGACTACTGAATTTATTTCTTTCTGCCAAATAAAACAACACAAAGACCACGAACCAAAAAAAAGCTTTTAAGCCATAAAGTTTGGGTGTGTTTTTTTTTTTTGTCAGTGTGGAAGATAATGTGCTCCATATGTTGAAATATGACACCGTATACAACGAGCCCCAGCAGGAAGTTAGAGACACTCTTGTGGTGGCTGAACCCCAACCCCTGGCCATTAATGCATTTCTGAAGCTTGTGCGCAGTTATAGTCAACCAGTAAATGCTGGAATTGTGGGATCGGCACTAATTTAGTGCGATGGGGCTCTTTTCTTTTTTGTCATGATCATTCTGTACTCTGTTTACCCTCGAATACTGTTTAAAAAGACAGATTAATGTTCGTTTACACTTTATTTCTTTTAAAATGTGGGCTTTTTCATTAAGCTTCCTAAATCTTAAACAGCCTATTTAGAATGTTTTATTCCTCACATGCAGGTTTCTTTGAACATATGTCACATTCATCCCAATTGTTTTATAGACATCTCTCTTGTCCCAGCCACATTTTATTCTTGTTTTGCTTTCTTGTCTGCTGTTATTCATGGGCTCTTGGACTTCTGATGAAAGCTGTTTCAGTTCCAGTCTTCAGATTAAATCACATGGGATAGAACAATGACAGACTGTCAGCTTCTTGTCTTTTGTCCAAGAATCAAAAACATTGTCTAATTTTCTTGGCAGTAATTGTTGCTCATCTCAAAATGGCACTCACAAAAAAGCACATCTGTGATTATGGGTCTCAGTTCATGAGTCCAAACTCACGTGTTCAAACACATGACCATAGAGTTCAGTAGAAATCATTTAACAAGACTTTCTCTGAAGTTCTTATGAAAGACATTGTGACACGTTCATACGCATTTGTGTCAGAAAAGAGTTCACTTAACAAAGCTATAATATATATCAGAAGGAATTAATTAAAGGGTCTTTTGCATATAATTCTAAGCCACATGCTGCTAATGGAGGACAATTGTGAGGCTATCTGCAAAAAGTTTTTATTTTGAATTATATGGATGTGTTCACAAGCTCTTTTACAGATCATTTGTCCACAGTCTGCATTTCGGTCTTCTTTTGTGCTTGTGTGTGTGCATGTGTGTATGTTTGGAATAATGATTGTCCATGCTCTGGGTCTACAGTTCCAGATGTTCTCTGAGATTTACACACAAACACATACAAATGTTCTCTCTCTCTCTCTATCTCTCTCTCTCTCTCTCTCTCTGTGAGAAAGAGCCTAGTCTGGGATATGGCCTGTCATTATTTCATCACAGTCACATCATCTACTTGTCCCAAGGAGAAACAAGATTCCCACGCATGAATTATAACCTACATATTGTATATGCTTATATTTGCAAAACCAGGCCCTTTTATCTATTTTTGTGTATTGCTTTCATCACATTTATTCTGAACCTGAAAACTTCAGTAATAACTAATAAATCAGTTCACATAAATGCACTGCTGCTATGAAACGACATATGCCAGATTGTCAGCTAAATTTACTACGTTTACTAAATAATATATGGATGTTATGTCATTACATAGTAAATTAACATATAACACAACATATTATGTCATAATATTGTATAAGATAACACAGTAACATAACATTAAAAGATATAATATGATTTAACATGCAGGGATGGGGGTGACACGGTGCTTTGTCCTCACTGCAAGGAGATGCCTGGTTAAAGACTCGGGTGGAGCGACTCAGGTAAATTCTGTGCGGAGTTTGCATTTTCTTCCCGTTCTTGCGTGAGTTTCTCCGGGTACTCAGATTTCCTCCCGCATACCAAAGACATGCATGATAGGTTAATTGGTGTCTCTAAATTGCCAGTTATTGTGTGAACGAGTGTGTGATTGTGTGTCTGCACCCTATGATGGACTGGTGCCCTCTCTAGGGTTGTTCCTGCCCTCAAGCCCAGAGTTGCCGGGTGGAAACCGGGTTTCCTCATGACCCTAAAACTAGGATTACGCGATTAAAGAAAATGAACGAATGAATAAATGAACTCAGAGTCAGGTGTCAATCAGCGTGATGATGATGATGATGATGATAATGATGATGATCACAAATACCACGTACTGGGGTGGCACGGTGGCACAGTGAAATTATGCTGTGGCCTCCAAGCAAGAAGGACCCAGGTTATGTGTAGAGTTTGAATGTTTTCTCCACGTATGAGTATGACCTTGTTCCTATCATTAAAATGTCCATGGACACAGTCCAAAGACATGCTTCAGGCTAATTGGTGCCTTTATTGCGTGAGCGAGTGTGTTTATGTGTAAATGAGTTTGTATGTGCCCTATGATGGAGTGGCACCCTGTGCTGCTGGCTGGGCTCCAGCTTCCCCAAGACTCCTGAGACTCGGATTAAGAGGTTATAGAAAATGAATGAATGAATTCCAGCCATGGTGGTTTAGTTTTTCCTTGATTGGTTTACAATATCTGACACGCCCACAATGATGTGCCAGTGGGTTTGAATGGCGAAGGAAGTTGAGACACAGCCGAGTAAAATTCCACAGCTATAGATCTCACGTTGGCAAATTGGCTTCCAATAAGAAGGATATCTTTAATTTCCGACACAGCTTGTTCATTCTGAGCCACGACCCTGTAGGGAGCCAAAATGCACCAATGATTCTATTTGAGGCGCTGTTAGTGCTGGGGATTAGCTCATTTGTACAAGCCACTAGCAGTTGATCTCTGTCTGTACAGAAGCCTAGCGCTAGGTAAAAACCGCCTGGTCTCTGGGGCAAGTCGTAAAAATGAGCGAGTGAATCAATGAGATGATGCCCTTCTGTTGTTCTTGCTACTTTTTCATCATCAGTGCCCATTCATAACAGCAACAATTTATTATTCATACACACCCGGATAAAGCGCATGTGGACACCAGGAGAACATGCTAACCACACAGAAATGACCCAGGTCATCCCATCCAGGGACGAACCCATGACCTTGTTTTCCTTGAGTGAATGAAGTAACATATGAGTGTATTAGTGTTTGGAATGACAGCTTAAGATCCTGCCTGTGATTTAACAACCTTAACATCCAAAAGTAGCCAAAAATAAGCCTCTGTGAAGGACAAACTGTCCTCATGCATGTGCTCGGTCAAAAGCACACCCTTGCAGACCCATTCAAACATAACCACTTGTGTCGCAGGATGTAATTCTTCATAATGTAATTGCTTGACCTCCACCAAGAGTTCAGACCTATATCTATATGAGCATACAGCTTGCAGCCCTCTTTCCCCTCCGCGCCTCATCTTCTACGTCTCCGAATTATAGATTTGTGCTCTGAGGTTCCTAAACGGCACTCTTTTAAACCGATTAAATATAGTCACTGATTAAAGCAGACGGGAACATGACCTACATGCATAACTTTTCTCCGGTGTTAACGCTCTGCTCGGGAACACGTCCGAGGCTTTACATCTGGGAAAATTGCTCTAATTATGATGATAAGACAGCGTCATACTTTATGGACAAATCCGTAGTGGAACTCGAAGAGACAGATGTAGACTAAGACCCTTTCTGACAAGAGGTAAAGTGTGAAAAAGAGACCCTCTGTTTGATAAAGAGACCCTTGGCTTGATAAATAGACCCTGTCTCGGCAGACGGCCCCGATATAATATCAGAAATCCATGCAGCTGAAGAGCCTAAAATAGCCGAAAACACCTGGGAGGGGATCTGTGCTCATCAATCTCCCGGTTGCAGATCCGGAGACCGGACGTCTGGGTACGAACGCAATCTGCATCCTTTTTATCAGCCACCTGAGCTTGATTTAACGCTAGCGTTCCCTCAGAGCAGAGGTGTGATTAGATAGTTTCCCAGACCGATCCATCTCATTAGCTTTACCGCGAGGCTCGCAATGATATCCAGCATGTGGCTAAATGTAGCATGTAATATATATATATACTGTATACACGCACTGGCCAGTTTATTAGGTACACCTTATTGCCTTAACAACTGCCTTAATTCTTCATGGTATACTTTTAACAAAGATGATATTCTGCATTCCTTTGATGTAACCAGTGGTTATTTGAGTCATTGTTGCCTTTCTATCATCTTGAACCAGTCTGTCCATTGTCCTCTGACCTCTGACATCAACAAGGATATTTTCTATTTTCCAGGCCATTCTCTGTAATACATGGGGATGATTGTGTGTGAAAATCCCAGTAGATCAACAATTTCGGAAATACTCAGACCAGCACCGTCTGGTACCATGTCATGTTCAAAGTTGTCCTGACCACCTCTACATGCCTAAATGCACTGAGTTGCGGTCATATGATTGGCTGTAAGTGAGTGAATGTGAATGAATGGGTGAATGTGAATGAATGAGTGTCTATGTGTAAATAGGTAAATGAATTAGTGGGTGTATATGAATGAATGAGTGAATGTGAATGAATAAGTAATTGTGAATGAATGAATGAATGAATGAATGTGAATGAATGAGTGAATGTGAATGAATGAGTGAATTAGTGGGTGTATATGAATGAATGAGTGAATTAGTGGGTGTATATGAATGAATGAGTGAATGTGAATGAATTAGTGAATGTGAATGAATGAGTGGTTGTATGTAAATGAATGAGTGAATGTGACTGAATGAGTGAATAGGTAAATGAATGAGTGAATGTGAATGAATGAGTGAATAGGTAAATGAATGAGTGAATGTGAATGAATGTGTGAATAGGTAAATGAATGAGTGAATGTGAATGAATAAGTGGGTGTATGTGTGAATAGGTGAATGAATGAGTGAATGTGAATGAATGAGTGAATGTGAATGAATGAGTGGGTGTATGTGTGAATAGGTAAATGAATGAATGAGTGGGTGTATGTGTGAATAGGTAAATGAATGAGTGAATGTGAATGAGTGAGTGGGTGTGTGTGTGAATAAGTGAATGAATGAGTGAATGAGTGAATGTGAATGAATGCTTGAATGTGAATGAATGAGTGAATGAGTGGGTGAGTTGCGAAGCAGGTTCACAATGTGCTTAGCTTCTGAACAATATGTCTATAGTTAGCTATAGTTCTATGTTCTGAAAGCAACTATATATTTATAATTACAGTTATTCCTGTATAAAGTATAAAAATCACATGTCAATGGTTTATATGTTATATTTATTTAAACATACATGACTTTCACATTTCACATGTGATGCCCACATTTGTCTTCCAGTTGTCCACGTCCACGATGTCTATTTTAAACCCTCAGTTTTTCCTAATTAAATCAGAAGAGTTGTTAAACTATTGACCATCAAAGCCTATACACCTGAGATAAGATCACAGATAAGAGGTCAAGGGCAGACGGCATATTGATCTCAGGCTCTATTAACTGATAAGAGCTTTGTTAATTCACAAGCGTTTTGTGGTAAATCAGTCTAACACTTTCATTGTGAAATATCTGGAGCAATACTTTATTTACAAACACAGGTATATTTTATAATTGAATTACATTAATGGTTAAGAATTTAATTTAACTACAATGGTTCAAATTTTCAGGTGGCACGGTGCTGTCACCTCACAGCAAGAAGGACCTGGGTTCGATTTCCTGGTGAGATGAGTCTGGACGTTTCTATGTGGAGTTTCTATGTGGAGACTCACAGTGTTTGCGTGGGTTTTTTCTGGGCCCCTTAGTTTCCTCTTGTATTCCAAAAGACATCCATGTTGGGTTACTTAGTGTCAGAGTCGCTGGCCTTTGACCCCGGGTATATTAAGTGGAAATAATTGAATCAAGGAATGAATATATTCAAATACTATTATGTTTACTGTTTAAGGTCGGTTTCATCCATTGGAGAACATGCAAACTTGACACAGACATTTCCCAGGTCATCCTATCTGGGGATAGAACCCAGGCCCTTCTTGATGTAAGGCGAAAGCGTTACTCACTGCGACACAAATGTCATATACCACTATTGAGTGCCAAGGGAGGAAATGTGTTACTGCATAAGGAGGTCCAGAGTGACAGAGAAGCAAGTAGCAGACTCCGATATTGGGGGAGAAGGCTTGGGTCACAGTCTGCACTCTAGTTAATCCCAAAGTTTTTCTATCGGGTTATTGACTCTGTCCAGGCAAGTCAAGTCCTTCTACACCAAACTCACTCATCTTTCATGGTCCTTGCTTTGTGCACTGGTAAGCAGTCATGTTGGAACATGAAGTGGTCATATTCAAACTTTTGCCATAAAGTTGGTATCATGAATTCTCCAAATTCTTTTGGTAGGTGAGGCACTTTTACTGGAACTACGGGGCCTAGCCCAACTTCACAACCCCATACCATAATTTCTCCTCCACCAAACATTAGACTTCGCTCAAGTCAAACAAGTACTATTCTCCTGGCAACCGCCAAATCCCTACTCATCCATCAGATTGCTAGATGGAGAAGTGTGATTCCTCAATCCAGAGAACACATCTCCAGTGCTCTAGAGTCCAGTGGCAGTGCTTTACACCACTGCATGTGACGCTTTGCATTTCATGTGGTGATGTACTGTCATACTTGGTTGTTGATGCTCGGCAATGGGAAACCATTCCATGAATCTCCCTAAACAATGTTCCTGAGCTGCTCTGAAGGACACATTTAGTTTGGAGTTCTGTAGATTAATTGTAGTTTGATTGATTCTGTAGAACTTTGGCGAGTTCTCCACACGGGGCTTGTCCGAATTCATTGATTTGGATGTTTGAGTGAATGCTTTTGGGGCAACATAATGCGTTCAAGATGGAGATCGGAGATGTAGTATCAGCCCTCAGCCCCTTCTTGCTTACTATGGTAATGGGCAATTGACTAATGAGGTTAAACAGGAGTGCCCATGGACAATGATGTGTCCAGATGATATAGGGATTTGTATCAAGACAACATGTGTCTGAATGAAAAGGAAACAGGAGAAACAGTGAGGATACAGAGTAGAGTTTAGGAAAGTGCATTACTTTAGGTACTTGGGGTGAAGCAGTACTTAACAGTACCCAAGAGCTTAAGAAGCCAGTGCAGGCAGGATGGAGAGGGTCGAGAAGAGTTTCGACAGGTTTGTGTGATGGAACTTTAGCAGAAAGTGTGAAGGCTAAGACCCAAAAGACGGTAGTGAGAGCAGCCCTGGTGTATAGTTTAGAGACAAATGGCCTTGGTCATCTGGTCAAATGGCCAACGTTTCAAGGGTGCTACACTGCATTACATGTTACACGACTACACATGACTCAATATCATCATATCCAAGTGGATATCACATTTTTTTCTAAGTGTCTGGACAGAGCCGAATGGACAGCATGGGTTCTGTAAGACAGCCTGAAGATGGACAGTGATTGGTCTGTAAAAAAAATTAGGGCAGATGGGATGCAAGTGACCTCATCACCAGAGCATATGCCCTTTCAGCAGGTGAGCATAGAGGTGGGGCATCAAAACACACAGACACACACAAGTTGGTATTGATATACTTGTGAGGACTTTCCACTGACCGTTAATGCTAATCTTACCATAACATCAGAAATGAAAACAATTTTTTGCCTCTTTTTATCTTTATTTATTTATTTTTTATTTATATTTGTCAAATTATTCCATTGTAAAATGATAATATCAGATATTTGTATCTTTGTGGGGACATAAAAATAGAAACGTTTATACCCTACATGGAACAGAAACTGGGAATGACCCTAGTGTTGTGAGTAGACGTGTTGATAGTCATCAGATCATACAGATGTTAAAAAATACAGATGTTAATAAATGTGATGTTTGGGATTTTTTTACGCTCACTGTCCACTTTATTAGGTATACCTGTTCAATTTATTGTTAACACAAACATCTCTTGGCTGCAACTCATTGCATTTCGCCAGGTAGAGGTGTATAGTGCAACTTGCTGAAATACAGAATGGGAAAGAAAGTTGATATAAGTTACTTATAAAGTGGCATCATTGTTAGTTCCAGACAGTCTGGTCTGAGTATTTCAGAAACTGCTGATCTACTGATATTTTCACACACACCCATCTCTAATGTTTATAGAGAGTTATCCGATAAGAGAAAATATCCAGTGGGGGCAGTTGTGTGTATGAAAATGCCTTGTTGATGTGAGAGGTCAGAAGAGAATGGGCAGACTGGTTTAAGTTGATAGAAGGGCAATAGTAAGTTAAATAAATGTGTTACAACTAAGGAATGCAGAATAGCAACTCTGTAGAAAGTATATCATGAAGAATTAAAGCAGTTCTGGAGGCAAAAGTGTGTCCAACCTTTTACTAGCAAGGTGTAAGTAAGAAGGTGTCCAGTGAGTGTTATATAGTGTATGTAGAGACTTAAATAAATAAATACAATCAAATCATTAATTATTCATTCATTCATTTTCTATACACTACTTAATCCTAGTACTAGGGTCAAGGGAAAGCCGGTGCTCCATCATAGCACACACACAATCACACACACTTT
>JAOUQT010000001.1:7915031-7939531 GCA_025769995.1 Xyliphius kryptos | reverse complement strand
TTTTATGTTTGAGCAGTGTACATAATGAATGTAGACTATGCACCGAATGATTGTTCTTTTTTTTATTCCCAACAGATTTGCCGTCAGTTAAAGCTCTCTGGGCCGAAAGTGAAGCCCACCTGCTGAGAGTTCGCTGGGAGATGCCGGGTGTGAATGTGAGCGAGTTTGCGATTGAGTGGTTTGCGTTTAACGCCACAGAAACTCCACAGTGGAACCGAGTGAACGGCTCGACATTTTCAACTCCACTGATGGGTAGATTTCAGATTTAATAATAAATTTTAAAATTCTTTCATTTCTACTGATTTCTGATGTTTAAAAAAATGAACAGCGTCAATTAACTCGTGAATCATCTTGTTCTTCCTCACAAATGCAACAAAAATATAACAGGCCACGTTGAAGCTCGGAAGACCTACAGCATCCGTGTGTATCCTGTGTATCACACACTCTGCGGCCCCCCCAAGTCAATCCAGGCCAGCCTAGAATATGGAAGTAAGTCAGTCTATAAAGAAAGTGCTGAGAGATGACATTTATTCAGTTATGCTTTTAGAAATCATGCTGTGTAAGCACTCGATCGGTTTTGTCATCATGTGACCTACATACCGTTCAGTGATTGGTCCTTATCTGCCTTTGCTTTGAATAAACAACACACTTATTGTAAATTGTCACTTGCCACTTTATTAGGTTCATCCTCTTGTCTCCACATGTGTTGTTTATTGTTTATTGGGATGTTTTTATTCATATTTTAACTGTTCAGGTGTTTTTATTTATTTATTTCTTAATGTTTTCTAAAACCTACGATGTAGCACTTCGAGATTCCTTTGAAATGTAAAGTGGATGGCTTAGTGATTAGCACGTTTGCCTCTCAACGCCGGTTCGAAACCTAATCTTGGTGGAGTTTTCATGTCCTCCCCGTGTCCATGTGGGTTTTCTCTGGGTTCTCCGGTTTCCTCCCACAGTCCAAAAAAAAAAAACATGGATTCAAGGTAAATTAAATACTCTAAATTGCCCTGTATAGTGTGTGTTCATGTGTGTGGCTGTGTGAGTGAGTGTGTACCCAGCGATGGATTGCCCAGCGCCCGAGACGTTGTCCCCTGGATGGACATGGGGAACGTCATCGCGACCCTCATAACGGAATAAGCGGAAGATAATGAATGAATTTACCTTGAATCCGTGTTTTTGGGATGTGGGAGAAAACCAAAGAACCCAAAGGAAACCCACGCAGACACGGGGAGGACATGGAAACTCCACCCAGATCGGGATTTGAACCGGGAATCCCCAGCGCTGAGAGAACGTGCTAATTCACCTTAATCCATTGTTATGGACCGTGGGGGGAAACAGGAGAACCTGGAGAAAACCCACATGGATGTGGGGAAAACATGGAAACTCCACCCAGATCGGGATTCGAACCCAGCGCTGAGAGGCGAAAGTGCTAACCGCTATGCCCCCATGCCGCCCTCAATATAATGTTATTAATAAAGCATTGTACACATGGACCAGGGAGTTAGCGGCCCCTATGGGTTTGTGTGTGTGTGTGTGTGTGTGTTAGTACCTTTAATGCTCTTGACTTTAAACATATGATGTAATTATAATATTGCATCATTCATATTTTATTATGGTATTAATGTGTATTGTAATAGGACGGCACGGTGGCTTAGTGGTTAGCAGGTTCTCCTCTCAGCGCTGGGGATTTTAGGTTCAAATCCCAATCTGGGTGGAATTTCCATGTCCTCCCCATGTCTGCGTGGGTTTCCTCCGGGTTTTCCGGTTTCCTCCCACATTCCAAAAACGTGAAGGTAAACTGAATGCTCTAAATTGCCCTGTATAGTGTGTGTGTGTGTGTGTGTGTGTGTGTGTGTGTGTGTGTGTGTGTGTGTGTGTGTGTATGCGACTGTGTACCCAGCGATGGATTGGCGCCCTGTCCTGGGTGTATCTACCCAGCGCCTGAGACATTCTCCCCTGGATGGACATGCGGAACCCTCCCGCGACCCTCATAAAGGAATAAGCGGAAGATAATGAATAAATGAATGAATGAATGAATGAATGAATGTGTTCATTATCACCTCGTAGTATGATCATAGATAAAAATCTTGGTATGGATCTTGGAAATTCAGCTGGACGTGTAAAATGATTCGTGTGTTCCAATGTCTCCACCTTGTGGATCGTTTCAGCCTCACATCCAGTTTACCTTAATCTTTCTTTTAATTATTCTCGAATTATGAAACTGGTGTCTACAACAGAATTAATTAAAGTTGAGGGAATGGGATGGGGTGGATACTTCTTTCATACCCATTGTTGATTTCAGCATTTACAATTTAAACTGCAATGTGTGGAATTTTTTTTTTAATTGCCTTTTTCACCACCTTTATTTTTTACAAATATAATGAAGTTTGTTTGTCATTGAAACATTAAAAATCTTTTTCAAAAAGATTTTAAAATCTGTAACTGTATTAATGAATGTTGTTTTTAAGACTTTTTTAGAAAGTCTATCATCTCTATACAACTATAGGTTTTCTGTCTTAGTGTTATAGTTTAAAAGTTTAAATGAAAAGTTTATCAGTTACCGGAATTGGAATCCATTCTGATATTGTGCATTTTCTCAGAAATCTTTAAGTCTGGTTGTATGCTGGCTGTATTTGTAGTCCTGAGTTCAGTAAGTTTCCCAGTTTTACTGTTAGAGCCATCTGTTTCCTGAGAGGCACAGTCTTGTAAAGCAGGTTGACCCAAAAATGTGGTTTTATTTCCTTGTGCTTTATGTTGTAGTCGGTCTTCAACACATACTCCTTTCAAAGATTTATGTGGGCATAGCAAAGATGCTGGTGCATTGTCTGAGCTGATTGATGTAACAGAAGCTGAGGAAGTAAATTGTGATTGATTTGATTGGTCTTGATTTGGCTGTAATGTTAAAGGCTGAACTTCTTGACTTGACTCAGATTCTGAGGTAAAGTTTGGCAACGAATGAAAGACCTTACAAATACATGATTTTGGTATCTGAGTCGTTTCTCTTTCAGCAGAATTTACTGTCCTTGATCTTCTATGTGTTGTCATTAATACCGACTGGGGGCTTTGATGAGTTGTTTCTGGGTAATGCGTGACACTTTCAGACATTTTTTCAGAAGATGTTACAATTTTGTTGAAAGATGTTGAAAATAAATGGCTTGTTTTTGAACTACTAGAGATCCGTTGAGCATTTTGCTGCATGATGCTTGATGTGGATGTTAGGCAACACCTCAGAGTCTGGTTATCCACATCCACGCTGCATTGTTCTGGTACACTTATTTTGGTCATTTTTTCTGATGGATATTCTCCAAAACTTTGTGTAAGGTCTGTTCTTGGACTCCGCACTGCTGACTCCTCTTGTACATTCGATACTCTGTGGTCCTCAAGTTCTGTACTGAAAGATGTGCATGGTTGTCTTAATATATTTGTTCTGCTCTCCACTGATTCTGAAATGTGACGTTCTCCCTTTAAACATAAACTTGTAATGATTCCACTCTTTGGTAAAGGATTTCCACTTACTGTATTATTTCCATCATGCCTTAAAACTGATGATCCAAATAAAGATGGTGTTTTGCCTTGTATGCCATTAAACGAGTTTCTGTTTATATGCATATGTGCCATACACTGTGTTGAACCCCGCTCACCAGAAGATAGTGTGGGCTTCTGCTGTAAAACACCGGTTTGGGTTGTGTCAATTCGTAATACACCGGGATCCTCCGTTGATGTACAGTATTGTGTTTCAATCTGTGGCTCTATCAGAGCTAACTGCTCATCCGAAATGAGCTGCATGACTATCTGCAGATCTGCAGTTTGCACATAAAATGTGTCATTAGCTCCTTGAATGGCAGTCGTCTGTACTTCTGAGGAGATGGTATCCTTAATATCGCGACATACTGGCTCAGTTGTGTCCAGAGTGGGTCCTGGTGGTTTTGTTGCAATAACTGCAGATGGAGCAAAGTTGCTTCGAAGCACACCTTCCGTAGTAGCAGAATGACTCTGGGAACCTTTTCTTAATGTGGACAAATGATTTTGTGATGAGTTCATGTGCTGATCAGGGGCAGTGAAAGTTGAAAGGGGTTTATTTAAAACTGCAGGTGAAGAACCTGTGCATATTGTGTCTAGCGTACATGGAATTGGTGCCAGAGTGTTAACAAACCTGTTTGGTGTAACAGATGAAATGGCTGTAGGTATTGTTATCGAAGCAGTTGTGTATATACTTAGACACTGAGAATGTGCCTCTTCATTACGTTTAGTGGACGCAGCAGATTCTACAGTTGTTTCGATTGCTGGTTTTAAATTCTCATGTCGCTCCTGTTCCATTTCTACTTTTGCATTATGTTGTCGTTCGGCCTGATTTCTGGAGGAGGAAGGGATAACTGACGCTCTGTCATGACAAGGAACTGACATGCCATCTGTAGAGGATGGTATTTTCAGTTGGTACTTGGGAAGGAAGCTGGGCATCATTTTAGAAACAGATGATGTGCTGTGAGAGACAGAAGTACAACCAGATGTCCCACTTAAATTAGCCACAAAAAGAGGAGAGCTGTGCCTTTTAAAAAGAAATGGTCTTTGATTTGAAGATGACTGGTTGATGAAACTAGTTCGTCGGGTAACAGATACACAGTTGTCCTTTTGCTCTGTAGTTTCCCCTGGACTTTGGGAAATATCAGAACATTCCAGGTGTAATGATTGACATAAACTGGATTTTCCCCATTGACTTTCAGAGGTTAAAACACTTTGCTGCCGTCTTATCAGCCCTAAATTTTCAGTCAAGGCTAAAGAATCACCCTCTGTCTTTTGCTTTTTTCTTTCTGAAGGTAAAGGATTTGAAGGCCGTGCTTCTGGCTCTCTGTTCTTTTCAACTGTCTCTTTCCCTGAATTTGTTGAGTCGCTAGAACTTGAAACGATAGTCTGATTGACCAAATTATGCTGCAATGACTGAATTGACTGTTTTACTGGTGAAGTTTGCAAGAATACATAAGAGGGAATAACCTGGCTGGATGTTTGCACTGTAAGTACATTAACAGTAGGAGGCAGACACACATCATTATGGGACGTAAGGCTTACAGCTACTGATGGGTTACTGTTTATCTGTTGAATTGTTGGAATTCCTTGGCTTTCTGCGTGCTCAAGGCTAAGAGTGGATTTTCTGTTCTTCGGAACACACTTTTTCTCCGTGTTGTAAAGCTTTTTGAATGTGCCACCTCCATACATGTACCATTTATTATATGAAAACTTCTGACTTTTCTTACGATTGCATCTTTTGAGAGATAAGTTTGATGCTGGGTCACCACAGTCTCCATCTGAACTAAAGCTACCCTGAATGTTTCTTTCTACCGGAGATCCATCTGCTGAAGGTAAACAGTCCACTGCCACTTGTCTGACCAGTGAGCGATGACTAGGTGCATGTTGATCAACTGACTTAAATGTGCAAATTTGCCCTGCACTGCACCGTCTGCTCAGAGAAGTACTGTCTGCTTGAAAAGCTGGCACGGTTCTGTCACTATTTTGAATGCCTACACTAAATGGTAAAGAGCTGCTCCGTGTTAATGGTGCATGTTCTATGCTTCCAGAGTGTTGTGTGGGCATAGAGCTGTAAATAGCCCTACCTCTTCCGTCTTGCTTTTGTGAAATGGAGACTGGATCTTTGCTGTTTCTCATGTCAAAGTGGAATGAGTCTTTGTAAGTGTACGGCATTGGAAGATCAATACTGCCTTGTTTTGACAACACTGTCTTCCTTGGACGGACATTGTCAAGATGCTTGTCATCCACGAGGACGCTGTTTTCAGATATTAGCTTTAAAATGTGTTCCTCAAGCTTTTGTTTCTCCTGGAGAGACACTTTGTTTTTATTGCCAGTGATCCCCTCCGAGGGATTTTCAGAAGTTCCAGAATCTTGGAGTTCCATGCTAGAGAAAGATTCCATGCTTGTGTTGTGCAGGCTAACACCAGGGCTGGAGGTCAAGTGATGTTCAGTACTTTCACTGAAGCCTGAGTCTGTGCTGTCATGGCTTTGAGACTTCCCTCGGGCAGGCTTGGACAATAAAGCCTCTTGCCTCTGAAGAGGAATGCGATTTGTAGTCAGTGAAGCACGGCTATCAATAATTAGACTGTTTGAATTTGATGCAACAGCCTCAGGTTTACCTTCGAACTGTACCTTCCGGCCTTCATCGTTTGGGTTATCCTGTTTTCCATGTGGCGGTGAAGCAGGAAATCCAGCCCCTGCAGCATTGCATAAATCCCACTCCTTATTAGGCTGTGTTTTGCCCTCAACAGTGCTGCCATGCACTGTTTCAGCTGTGGTCACTGGTGCAGGAGGAAAAACTCTATAATTTTTGTTCGTGTCACTCAACTCTTCCCTTTGGAATTCCAGAGGACTACAGCAATTATCTCTTGAACTGTCATTGCTGTCTTGGCTGCTGGACGCTCCTTTTCCAGAATCGCTGGACAGACGAGCATGGGCCTGGGTGCGCTTGTGCTTGTAAAGATTGCTCTGGGTTTTAAAGGAGATGCCACAGGTAGCACAAGGATAAGGTCTCTCTCCAGTATGGCAGCGGAGGTGCTTCTCCAGCACACTTGGTTTCAGGCAGTCTCGTCCACAGTGTGGGCACACATGCTTCCCTGCAGATCTGGGTTTAGGAGAAGGTGCTAGAGCCTCAGGCTTCTGCTGCTGAAGAGCTGTTCCACCTTGTATGTGCAGAGTCAATAAAGGAAGAGCCTGGTTGGAGCACATCATCGGCAAAGGCAGAGGAATGACCGTCGCATCCTGAATGGTTGCAGGCTGAGCCTGAGAGTTTGATAGCAGGCCAGGAATTGCTTGCACATACATGGCCGTTGGAGGGGCCTGAACATGCATCTTATTCTGTCTGTGTGTGTAGACCGAATACTGAGACTCGGGAGCTCTCACAAAGTCCTGCTTGCCAGTTGCCATGGTTACAGCATCCATGTGGTATTCAGAGATAGAGACTGCTAATTACCTGCAAAAGAAAAACAGTTTCATTAATCTGTTACCGAAATCAATGCAATAAAACCAAACAACTATTATTTAAAAATAACAATTTAAAATAGAACCTATGCTTTGAACAAAGACTGATTTATAAAATAATGTCCTTGTCTTTTCATCCTTAAACTGTACTTTTACTGTCAATATATTTTAAAGTTGCACAAAATACATGACAGATTCCATATAGATTACTGATAATCACTTGGGAAATCCCTGTACTGAAATATTTACAAGTTATTAAGTTAAGTGCCATGTTACGTGATACCTTATTAACTTTGTGCAACACCCTTCATTACAAATATTGGCACCCCTGATGTCTAATTAACACATTAAAAGGGAACAATAATTCCTCCATTAACAATTTTACAATTGTATTTATAATTAGTTATAATAATATAAATATATTGATGCTTAAGTTTTTGAGCTCTTTAGTTATAAGCTCGTTTTACTTTAGGTTTCCTGTAGTGTTCAGTTTAGGCAATGTTTATATGTAAATAGCTGTAAAACCCGAAAATGTTTTAGCATCTAACCAGACTTGTGGCACCTGCACTTGTTTTGAACACCCTCATTATTATGCTCTGATTATAGAATTTATTTAGTTTTTTAGTTTTTTGTGGGGTATTTCCTAATTTGTGCATCCTCTAGTTATATAGAGGATCCCAGATCCACTGAAGTTACCAATGTGGGTTCTTGAGCAAGACCCTTAGCCCTCATTGCGCCAGGGTTCTGTATCCACCCTGTGTTCTGATCCCAAACAAGTTGAGATACCTGTGAGTTGCTTTGGATAAAGGCGTCTCCTAAATAACTAAATGTAAATGTATGTATACTGTATTGTTAATTAATTTTCTGGTCCTTCTAATGTAACTACTAGGAGAATTCACCGTGTGCCACCTCATGTTTTACCTTAGAAAAAAGGGAAGTTATAGCTAAGCATTATGTGTCACACTCGTGAACTATGAACATGAAATGCAAATGGAAACACATAAAGATGAATGGATGTTATATATAACATCATACATGAATGGATGTTATATATATTTATATATTTAATTTATTTTTTATATTTAATTTTTATTAATATTTTAAATGAAAAAAAAAAAGAAGGCAATAATGACTTTTTGATTGCACTATGCATATTGTAGGAATTTGCATACTGCAGAAATATACTGAGATGTTATCAGGGTTGCGAATGTGGTACAGTTATGACTCAGCCCAACGCTTTTAATATATAGAGCAAACCATTTATGAGCAGTTGCAAAATAAGTAAGGTTAATGTTGCAGTCTTTGCCTGTAACACTGTCAACAGTGATGACAGACCCCAACAATGGCAATAAACTAGATCCACTACAGTTAATATTGAAATTAGTTGCTTGGATTTGCCCCCTCTTACCTTCATTCTTTCCGAAATACACTTCAACTTATTCACTGTGCTCTAGTTATGAATGTCAACTGGTGATTACAACTCACCATGGTACTAATTCTCACTACACTTCATTCACCACTGCTAAATGGTGGAACAATTTTCCAAACACTGTCCATAAATCACTCAGCATTTTCAAAAAAACTTCTTAAAACACATATCTTCCACTATCAAACACTTGCTATAAAAAAGGGCCAGTTCTAATAATGCACAGGATTTGATGATAGCTGTTTTTTTCCTAAACTACTGACTTGTGTTGTTATCTTATTTGTAAGTCGCTTTGGATAAAAGCATCTGCTAAATGACTAAATGTAATTACAAAGAGTCTCTATTAATAGAGCTATTGTTATTAGGATTTACCTTTCAGTTAGTGTGGTAGGCACCAGTTGACTTGTGGGTTGCCCATTGAATGTAAATGCTGTAGATTGTGAAAGTCATACATTTTTTGCAATCTTGCATGGAAAAAATATCGCCTTAAAAATAACTGCAAACATTCCTTTGAAGTTTGCGCAATGTGATGAGCCAAGACACATCCTTGTGGTACATATACAATATATGGACACAAATTAGGGCACCAACAAATTACATGTACATTTTACCACGTCCAGTTCAAGATTACTTCCCACTGATATGTCTTCGAGTTTTTTTATTCATCCAGAAGTGCATTCATAAGGTCAGATGCTGATGTTAAACAACTGGGCTTGGTTTCCATCCTCCGTTTTAGTTTACAAAAATGTTTGCTGTTTTATGCAGGCCCATCAAATGCAGCATTTATGCTGGAACAGAAAGGGGCCTTCCTCAAACTGTTTTCACGAAGTTGAAACCAAGCTGTTGTTTAGGATGAATAGGTGCTTTAAATTATACACATGTGAGAATAAGGCTATTTGTTTTAACCCAATATCCTTATCTTATATAGTGTACCTACGCTTATGACCTTTCTTTTTGTTTTGTCAGGCTGCTCATGTGGATCTGTTTTTAGTAGAATGATTAAAAAATATTTCAAATAATCACAATAGTACTATATTCAGAATTTTATCGAGTGAGCCTTGAATGATTACAATGTCTATACAATTTTATACTTTTACAATTGTTAAAAATCTCACTAAGATTTGCATACGTATATTTTTGCACTTACTTTCATTTTGTTTTTTTGTCAAACTGGCAATCATTGGTTGGACTTTTAGCTAACACAAACAAGAGCTTTAAGCACCATGCTACATAAAGAAAAAATCCTTTTACTACAAAGCCTTTTTATAAGCAATATTTCACCTGAAGCTCATTGTTTCCTAAGTTTGTCTGGTTTGTACGTGTGTGTTGTTTTTAAGTCTTAATGTTAAGAAGCAAATGATCTACCAAATAAAACTAAGCTCATAAGAACATTTTGACATTACATTACTTAACCTTATGACCATAACAAAACTTATAAGAATAATATTGAGGCTTGTTGTCTCTGGGTTTCAAAGCGTTGACATTATACATGTGAACCATTTTTTGTCCCCAAATTTGTTTACCGTTGTTAATTGAACAAGTGCCTCTACGAAAGCTGCTTACAGGTTTTTTTACAGTTATTAAATAAAGAACAGTGTGAACAATGTGCATCCTTCACTCCTTCATTTGAATGCTATCGCTGTGCCATTAAACCACCACACTAGAGAAAGACTTCCCTATCGCTTGAGCACATCAACAATTCAATCTGACTTAAGTCTTAAGAGACATTGTAGGTTACTCACCAAAACTTGCCACGTGTTGATAAAAGGCACACAAACTAGAAATTTGCCTGCTTCTTTGCGTGCGCTGAAAGAAGAGAATCCATTAATAAGCCAAGACGCACTCAGACCAAAAAAGAACCTGCCACACTCTTCTGCTAAGGCCCTGTTCCTCTTTTGTTTCAACCATTGTATCGTTGTTGGAGGAAATACAGGACGTCATGTATGCAAATATGAATAGATTACGGAGGCAACACTGAGTAAGAGAGAACGAGAGCGTGAGAGAGAGAGAGCTTTTGAATGTGATCTTAACATACAAAGAGATGGAGAAGTACAGATGACCGACTTGAACAGACTAATGGTCATTGAAAAACAGCAGATGGACATGGACAGAGTGCTACAGAGTGAAGACAGAACTGAAAGTGACTAAAAAGGAAGTGAGCTGACATGCAGACTTACCTAAAACTGAACACCCCCCTCTCTTACACAAATACATAGATACAAACACACATTCACATATTCTCTGATAGCCTTACTGACTTCAGTACCTGACTTCTGGTTCTGGCTGTCTTCTCCTTCAGTCACTCACACACCCACCCACCCACACACATTCACTCACACACAGACAAGAGGTGTTGCTCGCCATGTGTGGATGTAGAACATGCGCGGGTGTATTTTTCTCCCTTTCTGCCTCATTTTTACATGTTTTAAGCAAATCCAAAATCACCCACATAAAGTCTAAGTTTGACACCATCTGTGAGGATGACACAGCTCATCAGGAAATGTGTCCAAATATATCAAGGCCTCAAAGGATTTTAAGAAAAAAGAAAGGAAGGAACTTCTTAAACCTATGTTATGGTGAAGGTTTTTAGGTCTTTCTTAAATTTTATGTCGAACACATGACATTTGGTATCTGACTTAACAAAATATATCCTTGGGGAGGGAGTTATAGCCTTATATTAGTGAGTCATGTGATATTTTGTTTGTATACACAGTTTCATTCCATTGACATTCCATGTCAATGCGTGCCAACAAAATATAGTCATATAAAATAAAAATAATAACAAATTATAGCAGCCTAAGTCATGCAGCCCACATTACATAAAATCCAGTTACAAAAGCTCAAGCACACTCATTTTCAAGTAAGTTTTTAAGACAAACTGTAGTTAATTCAACAAAAAGTGTGGTGTATTTGGCATATCCTAATATACAGATACTCTTTCATAACTTTTGAAATCCTTTGTGTGAGCTGTACAAATGTGTCTCTGCAATCCTCTGCAAAGTCCTCAAGGTTTTTAGCCATGATCAGCAGGTCAGGGCTCAGTAAACACTGACTATAATGAGGAGCTGTCAGCTGAATCCATTTTCCAAGCTCTATAAGTTCAATGTCAAGGATTCAATTCAAGGATTCAAGGATTCAAGGAATCCTTGAACAGTTTTATACTGTTTTTTTAAAACTGTGCATTAGAAAAGATAATTTAGAGTAATTAACACAATACCAAGTTATAAACGGGCGGCATGGTGGCTTGGTGGTTAGCATGTTTGCCACTCAGCGCTGGGGATTCTGGTTTCGAATCCTAATCTGGGTGGAGATTCCATGTTTTCCCTGTGTCTGTGTGGGTTTTCTCCAGGTTCACTGGTTGCCTCAAACAGTCCAAAAACATGGATTCAAGGTAAATTGAATGCTCTAAATTGCCACATATAGTGTGTGTTTGTGTGGCTGGCTGTGTGAGTGAGTGTGCCCAGCAATAGGTGCGCTCTGCCCTGGGCGTATGTGCCCAGCGCCCAAGACGTTGAATGACCATGTGGAAGCCTCTGCGACTTTTGTGGAGGATTAAGCAGAGGATAATGAAAGAATGAATAAATGAACAAACAAATTATAAACCAAAACAGGTTTTGAGATTAGTCTGTGATTTTTAACAGTGACTATACATGAGCCTATATACTGTACAGTATACTCTTTATATGGTACAAGTAGTCAAACTCAGTAATCAATAACATAATCAGATTTTTAAGAAGGAAGCTGAAGCCGTATATAGCTACAGGTAACTTAACTAAGATCTGTTTAATGTGTACAGTAATGTTGATTAGTTTTTGTCAGGGTTTTTCTCTTGTATAATTTGTTTGAATCACCATGATTATGCATCATATGATATGTGTATTGTTTAATAACTAAATGTGAAAATATGTCAACTTTTAGAGGAAACTAGTGGAATACCCATGCAATTGTTTTAGAATTAGTGATGGCTTTGGAGCTTATATATTTAAAATTGACATATTATTGTAGATTGAGTTTCGGGGCAATATGAAGGATGAATAAAGTGTGAGTTGTGACTACGGTGTCCACACATTTACTTTCTTACCTACATTTTTCAGAAAGTTTTCCAAGGACACAATAAGGAATGATGGAGTTTTTTCATATTTGTAGGTGCTCCCTAAGACCTAATCCATCCGAGGTGAGCTTGAGCCTGTAATTTTTTTGAACGACATGGTAAGTAAGCATGGTGCCAAATTTCAGCCTTGAAGGTATTTGGAAATACCTTTACTTGACCCTAGTGGGGTTTTGCGTTTAATGACGTTATTGAACGAACCATTGAATATAGGAAGGTGAGAAGTACTTAGATTTTCTAAGGAATAGAGAATCATGATGTCAAATTTCAACCTTGTATAGTACTCAGGAAGACCTCAATAATGACACTGTAGTGGTCTTGCATTTGACGATGATATCGAACAAAGCATTGAATTCAGGAAAGAGGGAATCAGATAACTTTTTCAAGGCCATGACAGGGAACCATGATCCAAATTTCAGCTTTGTTGGTACTCGGAAAGTAGGAGATTTGGTGATGAGTGGGTGGGCCAGTGAGTTACTGAGGGCTTTGGCATTTATAGAAGAAAATGGCAATCCAATGTTAACTGTCAACTTAAAACGAGCCCTTTACGGCTAATAAAAATCTCAATCAGAACCATGCTGATTGAGAAGAATGTTGCTACGCAAAGCAAATGTTTCCATTCGAAAGCTCAGTCTCAATGGAGGCGTCATAAACAGGAAACATTAAATAACCTTACTGTAAATATGATAAGTAAGAGGATTTTTGTTACAGCTGTCGACTGAAAATAGATCTTTAGTTTGATGCATGGGGTTGTACACTTAAGATAAAATACTTAATGAATCAATTTAATTAAATATAGCTTTTTTTATTGTGAAACATATTTCCAAAAAAGCTTTACGACACATTTGTGGTTTCTACACTGAACTTGAATGTTTTTGGATTGGTGTTTAAAAAAATAGGCTCTCCTAAAAATATCATGCAAACCTTTTTGCTCTATAATTTTAGATATTTGTTATGTGGTAGAGCTAAAACACAAAAATTGTAAATTGGATCATTTTACCGGGATAATGATTTGAAACACATTTTAGGTTCCACTGTGGAATACCTGCGTCAAAAGCTGGCACTCGAGCTCCTCTGACCTAGTCATTATTGAAAATTTGGAAGTGGATCTTCAAATATTTTAACTCTACCGGCCACAATTTCCAGATGAAATGTTTCAAAGAACTGACTGAAGTATTCTGTGCAATCTTTTTCATGTGATGGTATTGATATAACAAACTGAAAATTTGCGACATGTTTCTTTAATGGTCTTGTGTTCTAAATAAGTGGTAAATAAGTGGGTGAATTGTAAGCATTTATGATATACGCAGCCCTAAATTGTCAGAAATAATTTAAAAGTCTGTTAATAATCTTTAAATAAGAACAGTAGAAAAGTATTTGTAAATCATTAGCCACCTGTTAGGATGCAATATGCCAAGTACTTTAACAACTGTTTATAATTGTTTTAAGCAAATCATTCTTCATTAGGTTTGCACAGATGTTGTTTACTATGTGCCGTGACTAAAAGCATGTCATCATATGTTTTTTTTTTTTATATTAGGAGCCAAAACAAGAAATTTGACATTTATTTGTTTTTATCTTGTCTTTTTTCTGTAGGTATCACTGATTGAATTCTTTAGTTTCATACATTTTCAATTCGTTTTTTCTGACATGTCCTTATAGAGTAAAAGCAGTGGAATGTCTTGGACAGATTATAAATGAATCAAATGAAATAAAATTTTATCCGTTTATTCCCTGAAGATGCATTAAACATGGTAAAGTGGTTTGTATGCACTTAAGTTTTTTAATGACCTATGTTTCTGCAGTAAGTTCATGCATTTTCATTTCAGATGCATACAAACTGTACGACAGATGTCCGTAATTGCATTTCACGTTATTGCTTTTTTCCTAGTATTATTACGTTTATGACATTAGATCCAAAATATGGATGATTTTAATACTTTTTGTGGCATTTTATTGAAATGTGACAATTGTTATTTTGCTCAAAACTTCTCATGCACATGAAAAGAACTGAATGTACTGCATTTAAAAAATTCGATTAAAACAAACATAAAGGGAGCTGGGGGGTCATTTTTGATTCAATTTCATACGAAGGCCTAGGACTTCTTGTCTCCAAGGCAACACTGAACTAGTCATCTGAAGAGATGGAGAATTGTGTTGGCATGGTAACTGCAATCATCTCAGAGCATGGTACTCGTGCTCTTATTTTGGCATCAGGCAAATATCAAAATCAGCAGCAATGGTTCTGATTAACCTGCTGTGATCAAAAAAGATTTTATTTTGTTATTGGGAAGAGGCTTACCCTGGTGCATTGTGTGGTTACAAAAGCAAATAGGCAAATAGGCTTTGTGTGCAGGAAGTAAGAAACTCGCAAAGGCTGTGTGGGAGGGTGCTTGCAGCAATACCAACTGAGACGCCATGTATCAAGCCGTTTTTTGTTTTGTTTTTTGTGATTTCCCTTAAATTTCAGTTTTGTTTTGTTACTATTTGACAGAAGGCTCGTGGAACTGACACCTGACACAAAAGCTCTCTACCTTACATTTAACTACCTAAAAACAAGAACATTATTTCTGCATCTCAGCATTCATACAGCTGTTAGGTAGAACTGCCAAAATTGTGGTTTATTACCAAAATGTGGTGTGGTCTATTGACTCTTCAGTGACTGGATGTCTTGTTTGTCCCAAATTACTTTGTTTTCAAGATCAGCTGTTTCAAAAGTTGTTTGTCAGCTGTGAAAAAAGACATGTGTGAAGCTTTCACATGATCTACATAGCCCCCCTAGTGTTCTGCAATCTGTACTTACAGATTTGAGATTAAAAACTGTGAGCATGCATATTGCAAATCCATGATCCAGGGAGATTTATCATAAATATCAGGACATGAGCACATTTGGATGCAGAATTGGCCGCAAAATAAGCAGCTTTTGTACTTATTGTCGGCATTAGAGCAGCAAGCTAAATTATTTTTGTCTAATGTCAATAAGAAGCCACTATCATTATTTGAACTGGCTGCCAAGCTTATATTAATAAGCACCTAAGTGCTGCCTCTGACAGAGCTAGTTACATTTATGCCCAAGAGTGTAACTTTGTTGAAATGCACAGACTATTGTGCTATTGAAAAAAAAAGTCTGGCGCCAAGAATAAAAAAACAAAACCAACATGAGAAATAAAAAGTCAGACTGACGGTTGTGGGTTTAAACACAGACACCATCAAAAAGTTGCTAGAGTTGGTCCTTGAGAAAGGTCCTTAACGCCTATGTTTCAGGTGATGTATCATGATTGACCTCTGATACTGTGAAGTAACCTAATCAAAATGGGAATTGACCCAATCAGAAAAATTGAGGCATTTCAACAGCTTACTACCCCCTCTCTTAACTGACTATGTGAACATTTGCAGTGCACACACTTTTTAATGCATGAATGATTGATCATGTATCTGGTTCATTGTATATGAGGTATCATATTCCCATTATTCTCATTATTATTATTATCATATTCTATACGGTAAAACACGGTAAGGAATGTAATCAAAAGTAAAGTGTAATTTTTGTTAGTGCATATTTTCTGTTATATCCAGGAACATTTCCTGGATATACAGTATGTGCTCAAACAATCACTAATTCTAACTCTGTCTAAATGGGTTTTTAAAAAAAAGTTGCATTCAAATTGGAATTATTTTATTTTTGTCTCAAAATTTTCGGAAAACATCAAGCACCACTTTCTCTAAATCATCAGAAGTTACACATGACCCTCCCATGTTGCACTCATATTTCTTTTGTTATAAACTTGTTTCTACATTTTTCATTTTAAGAATTAAAATTGCGTTTTTTCCCCAAGTATGTTACACATACAAGGAATTGTATTAGAATTTTAAGTATCCAGTACCAATTCTATATATTAGATATAGATTGTCCTGTGTGTGTGTGTGTGTGTGTGTGTGTGTGTGTGTGTGTGTGTGTGTGTGTGTGTGTGTGTGTGTGTGTGTGTGTGTGAAAGTATGTGGAAAAATAAGTATAAAGAACAACATGGATTTGTTTGCCATCTATTGGTGATAAACTATACTGCACCCTTTAAAATCAAAGTTTGCAGTTTGTAACTTAAAACAACTCTTTGCTTAAAATATTAAATTTACTGTTGTAAACATTTTTTCCATTAATATCCGTACTTTTATTCTTGTTTTTCCTCTGACAACAATATTCTTTGTTAATATTTTGTTTTTTTCAATGAAATGCCATTGAATCATGACTAAACAGTGGTTATTAGAATTGTAATATTTGTTTTGCAATCTAATACTTTTTATTATTTAATACTTAATTTTATTTTTAATTTATTTTACAAGTTTGACATTCTTGTCATTTCACATTAAAATAATAAAATCGTTAATTGCTCTTTTGAAACATGTAAAAAGGAGATGCTCAAGTTGTACTGCTCTGGAGTTAATGTTAATGTTGGTTTATAATGTGTAAAATTCATGTATAACTGTTTTGTGTATAATGCAGTTGTATTTTCAGGAGACATTTGATTTATTACAACCTACAAACAGAAGTACAAAGGTCACAATAACAAGAAAACTGATATAAGGACTACAGTTACTCGTCCTGTTTAAAAAAATCTGTACAGGTAAGAGTTTTGTGTTGTGATTTGCTTGTCATTTATAAAAAAAAAATACTTCCTGAGCTAGACGTTTATAGATTCCATTGCTTTTATTTAGTAGGGTGCAATAACCATTTAACCGTAGTGTTCTAATAAGGGTTTTAAGAGGGGTTTATCATCATGGTGTCGTTTAATCAAACAAACAAACAAACAAACAAACTTGTATTGTCATTAGATTTTATTGTACCTTTCAATAAGCTGTTTGGTCGTTTTTATGGCTTTCGCGGCACACACGCCATCAAATTCATAGCCGTTACTTAAAGCACTGTAATGAAACGGGTAGTTCCAGTCCTAAAATCTGATTGGCTGAGCCACTTGTCTTTCTGGAATATTATTCACAATTACCCACATATCTGGCTGCTTCACGTTCGTATAAATGCTCAATATAATATATATTGTTTTTTGAAGTTTTATAATTTGGCCACTAGATGGCAGTATTTATTGTTAAAAAAACGGATTGGTTTAAATCAGGAGGCAATTTGTAACCGATTTTGCTTTCAGTCAACGCATTTATGAATCAAACCTTGTTTTTTATCATATTGTATTGGTAACCGTTTCATAAAAACAATTAGGCACTCGAGGTTGTGTGTTATTGTAAATAAACCATGGGAAGAGGTGTAATAACACCTCTTTCCCGTGGTTTATTCACAAGAATGCACAATGTCTCGTCCTATATTGCTTTATTGCCAACGCGCCAGTAAGGAAAGTAAGTATTGGCTTTCCAAGAAGTTGCAAGAAGTCGCTAAATGACATCATTCCCTTTTTTACATAATAGTTAATTTTGACTATTTGAAGCTATAGAATGAAAGAACAATGCAGTGGAAGAGGGGAAAGAAGTGTTTCATGTTTGAACAAAGAATAAACTAAAAAAAAAATTACTCTTCTATTGATTCTTTTTTTTTTTTGCCTTTGAAATAGGTCGTCACTTCTCAAAATGAATCCATGACTTTAATGCTTTGTCTAAACCCACAATACCTGAATCATTTTATATTATTATATAAATCATTTTTCCTATGTTGTTAAATATTTAATAAAAAGAATATGTTTATGCAGGGACATTTATGTTTGTGTACTGCTGCTTTAAAAGTTTCCAATAATGCCACAAAAAGTCACAATTGCTTAAAAAAAAAAGTCTTTAGAACAAGCATGTCCAAATTCACATTCGCCTCTCAGCACTGGGGATTCCCGGTTTGAATCCCAAGCTGGGTGAAGTTTGCATGTTCTCCCTGTGTCTGCTTGGGTTTCCTCCGGGTTCTCCGGTTTCCTCTCACATTCCAGAAACATGAAGGTAAATTGAATGTTCTACAATTGCCCTGTATAGTGTGTGTATGTGTGTGTGGCTGTGTGAGTAACTGTGTACCCAGCGGTGGATTGGTGCCCTGTCCTGTGTGTATCTGCCCAGCGCCCGAGACGTTCTCCCGTGAATGGGCATGGGGACCCCCCCCCCCCACGACCCTCATAAAGGAATAAGTGGAACATAATGAATGAATGACTGAATGAATGTCCAAAGTCAAATACACCCAGGACAGGGCACCAATATCGCTGGGCACTCTCTCATTTTTATGTAACTTACAATTTGGTCCTGTATTGTTAAATATTCATTCAAAAGACTTGTATGGTGTTTCCCTAAAAAATAAAACCTTCCCTAATAATAAGACATAGTAGAGGTTTTGCTAAATTACTAAATATAAGGCCTCTTTAAAAGTAGGAACTAGCAAAGTTTTTGTGCTGTGCCCCCCCTTGGTGGTCGGAAGCTGCAATACTGCCCCTGCTACTGTACAACAACTGTACAACTACCGTATACTATATAATACATTTTCCCCAACAATAAATCTTCTTCATGAAAAAATAAAACATCCCCTGAAAAATAGATCTGGCGCATTTTTGAGAGCAAACCTTAATAAAGGACAATGTCGCATTTTCGGAAAAACAGTGTTTTTTAGGGTGTAGAGTTTACAATAACACCAGGAAAAAAATCGCTTGGTTATTCTCTAGTCGCTATATAGTCTGAAAAGTTGCTAAATTGGTGACAGTGTCCTAAATTAATATGCGGATTTAAAAGTCGCCCAAGCAACTTACGTCACAGTGACGTGGCACCAACTGATTGGTTTTACCTTTCAAGTCGGAGCACACGCCTAGGCGTCGGTTACGTCCGTACGTGGAAGCAGAAAGGGGGAGGGGCTGTAAACAGAGGATCCCGAACAAAGAAGAAGCGCAGTCATTTCTGCTGATAAATCCAGAGAACTGAGGTAAAACTACACTCATGCACACGTTTTAATATTTGCATTTTTTATTTAAACGCAGCGTTATGAGGATGCAACGGTATAGCCGTCACCCGACTGCAGACTGTTAGTGCTGTTTGAACTCCGTGTATTTACCATCAGTCCAACGCAAGCGCCATTACTGTGAGGGCTAAAATGGACAAAATGGCCATTTTGTGATTAGTCTTTAAGCCGGCGTCTTGCACGGTGCGTGCATTTTTGTGACGGCGTGCAGCTGAAAGTGTTAGGAGCTTTACGTTATTCCTTTCTGAGCGCGTAGCGTCGTGTTCACGGTTTTGAGATCGTTAGCTGGGTTTGAATCATGACCTCGAGCTCAGTGTAATGAAGAAGCAGAAGCGTCCTCATCCACCGGAGCACCTGCACGAGCTCCATGACCTCCATAAACCTCCAAAGTGTGCCAAAACTTCACCTAACCCCCTTTAGACAAGAAGAGTGCAGAGTTACAAAATAGATGTTGCTTGGAAGACATTAAGGGGTTGATTGATTAAAAGCAAAACAAACCTAATTCTTGGTTCTGCCATTAAAAGTAAACAGGCTTTTAAATTTGGTTAAAACTTGCAAATGGTATGGTTAAAAAAACATTTAAAGTTAAGGTTTTACAGGATGATCCGTGACCCACAAACACGTTCTGCGGGTCAAGCACATATCCTGACTTCTATATTAAATAAATATAAAGATTGTTTTAGTATTGCATATTTTTAGTGGGTGGAGTGTGTTGGAGTACTGTTACTTTAGAGGTGTCATTACCCTTCACACTGCAGACACTTCATTAAATCGCCTTTGTGTTTAACAGTGTCTCCTACTGGTCCGTCTGGTAGAAATTGAGTGACCTATTAGGCACCCCTTGTAAAACACTTAAGAAGTATCTTTTTGTTTCATGCACAGCACTTAATAATCATGCATTGATTTTCTATTTAATCAGTGCTGTTACTGTAGTCCATACTATATAAACTATAGCAGTGAGTAAATCAGAACATATGTAGTTTTCATTTCAAAGTAACAATTGTGTCTATATAAAAATAAAAAGTCACAGCATCTTGGGTAAAAACAAAGTTGTTGTGTTCACGGTTTTGAGATCGTTAGCTGGGTTTGAATCATGACCTCAAGCTCAATGTAATGAAGAAGCAGAAATTCTCATCCACCGAAGCACCTGCACAAGCTCTCTGACCTCCACAAACCCCCAAAGTGTGCCAAAACTTCACATAACCCCCTTTTAGACCAGAAGAGTGCAGAGGTGCAAAATAGATGGTGCTTTGAAGACACTGAGAGGTTAATTGATTAAAAGCAAAACAGCCCAATTCGGGGGTTTTCCATCAAAAGTGAACAGGCCTTTAAGTTTAGTTAAAACTTGCAAATTTCTATGTTTAAAAAAAAGTTTTAAAGTTTTACAGGATGATTTGTGACACACAAACATGTTCTGCAGGTCAAGTTGGGCAACACTTTGGGGGTTAGTTTTGCCCATTTTTTGCTGGGTGGAGGGTGTTTGAGTACTGTTACTTTAAATGTGTTATTACTCTACACACTGCAGACAGTACATTAAATCGCAATTGTGTTCAACAGCGACTCCTACTGGTCGGTCTGGTAGAAACCGAGTGACCTGTGACCTATCATACACCAAACAAAAGTACTTTTTGTTCCATACACAGCAACTTATAATTCATGTTCAATTCATGTTGACCTTTTTACATCACATTGATCAAATACATTTAATATAAACTAATTATAAAGATATAAATGACACAACACATGTACTGCCGTGAAATAGCATAAATGTGCTGAAATGGTGTAAAAACATTTATAATTCAAGTCTAGGCATTTCTGTTTGGGTTTAGTTTAGTTAAAACTTGCAGCAGGTGTCCAAACATTTTATCAGATTCGATAAAGTGAAAGGGGCCAATATGTACCTTCTGCCACTTTTTTTCATCACAAAAGTTATATGAAAATGCACACTTCTGAAACAATTTTTACTGTCACAGTGACCATCTTTCAAATGGCAGTCATCCACTCAGTTGTGATCAACTCTAAAGACACAATATCTTTATATCTGGAGAATCAGATAAACATTGAACAACTATATAATACCTTAAAGTTAAGGTCAAGCAGCTCCTCTGTTACGTTCATGTTACAATCTTTTAAAAAATCAGTAGTTGTTAGATGCATCAGTGTTTTCATTACAGGCTAATAAGAAATAATCTAAAGCCAATCATCTGCCCTCCAGCTGCTTCTGAATATCTGAAAATATGTCCTCAATTCTACCAGATGCACAGAGGCAGATACATTTTTACAATGGTGCCATGATGTGTTAAAAGGTGGAATTACATTTAAAAAGTTATTTACTTTTTCTTACAGAGCTAGCGAGCCATAAATAACACATTGTTAGCCCGGGCCATTTGAAATCTGGAGCCAGACTTTAGACATGCCTGCTTTAGAGGCTTTATTAACCAAACTTAATTCAGTGTCAAAAACAAAACACATTGCAGATGGTACATTAAAACATTATTGATTTCAACAGCGGCCCCTACCGGCTGGTCTGGTGGAAACGGAGTAACCTATCATATACATCTTTTAGAACACATTAAGTGTAAAAACCCAAGTGCAGCTAAATTATCCATGGTGTATTAATGAAAAGTCCTATAGCACTTGGGTTAAAAGAAAGTGGTCTGTGAATAAAGTTTCCCTTTATAAATCAACTTGTGTTGCATGTCTTTTAAGCAAATTCTAGTCCTGTAGCCCCAACACTACAATTATTGTTATTTTCAATGCTCCCAACACCTGATCTAACTAATCAGATTAGTAATGGTCTGATATTGAGTTAAAGTGGGTGAGTTAAGACAAACAAACATTAAAATGTGCAGGGTAGGGAGAAACACTGCTCCAATTTATTCTCAGCAGCCACTAGATGTCTGACTGAATATACGCTGCGACAGACTTTTGTACATTTTATTGCAAAGTTAAAATTTATTTGTTGATTTTAAATTAATATATTGAAAACGAAGTGCTGAATATTTATATTTTTAGTAATGTAGTGTGAAAAAGCCCCAGTAATTGTGAAATTATACAAGAATTAAAAATGTTTTTGACTTGGATCAGACAGTATATTTAGTATCACTTAAGTATATATTCAATTTCAGCTCATCATGCCGATTCGCCGTTCAGCTGCGGCTCCACCTAAGGAGGATACCACCTCTGCGCCGGCACCTGAATCAGGTACCAGTTGCTGTCCAGTTAAGCTGTTGAAATATAGACGTGGTCGATGACTTACAAAAAGCTGTAGTTTGCATAATTCATAGTAAACATAGATTGGTGTTGGCTGTGTGTTTTTAGATGCCAAAGACAAGTCAGACGATGCTGCATCTGCAGCTGATGCCAAAAAAGTGCCGACACCAGATGTGGAAGCGAATGGTGAGGAAGGGGAGAAGTCCACTGAAAGTACTGCGGAGGGAGAGAAGGCTGCAGAGGATGGAGAAGCTGCTGAGGGGGATAAATTAGAAACAAAGGAGGGAGAGGATCAGGGTAAAAAGAAAAAAAAGAAGGATAAGAAAGAGTAAGTAAGAAGTCATTAGACGGTGTGCTTACTGAATTGTCTTTTTATTCATTGTAATGGTTTAACCCTGCTTCAGAGAGAAGGATGTTCCACCAGAAGAGAAGACTAAAAAGGTGAAACGGAAGATCCCATCTTGGGCTACCATGTCCGCCAGCAGACTAGCCTACACTCCGAAAAACGTCTCCCTGTCTCAGCCTAAAGTGGAAGAGATCCTCCTCGATGCTATTCAGGTAGTTTAAGTTACCCTTTTTAATTCTAATAGTTTGGTTTTTTTTTACAGGCCTGTTATTGTTCAGGGTTCTGTGTGTATCTGTTAAGTTTGTTTTACATCAGACTGTTACTTAATGGACCTTTGCTGTTTTGCTGAATTAGAAAATGGACTTTCCCAAACTGTTCTTATACAGATGGACACATACAGTGCCTTTCAAAAGTATTCACCCTACTTGAACTTTTCAGCCTTTTGCCACATTTCAGGCTTCAAACATGAGGATATGAAATTGTATATTCTGTGGAGAATCAACAAGTTGTTTGTTTATTTATTGTGTATTTTAAACTTTTTTTTTTTTTTTTTTTTTTTTTTAGAAATAAAAAACTGAAAAGTGGGGTGTGCAATATTATTCGGCACCCTTTCATTAATACTTTTGCTGCAGTTACAGCAGAAAGTCACTTGGGGTATGTCTCTATCTGTTTTGCACATCGGGAGACTGAAATTTTTGCCCAGGTTCAATGGAGAGTGTTTGTGATCCGCAGTTTTCAGCTCTTTCCACAGATTCTTGATTGGTTTCAGTCCTGGACTTTGACTTGACCATTCTAACACTCTATACGTTTTTGTGATCCATTCCTTTGTAGATTTTGTTTTATGTTTTGGATCATTGTCTTGTTGGAAGATAAATCTCCGTCCCAGTCTCAGATCTTTTGCAGAGTCCAACAGGTTTTTTTTACAGAATGGTCCTGTATTTGGCTCCATCCATCTTCCCATCCATTTCAACCATCTTTCCTGTCCCTGCTGAAGAAAAGCAGGCCCAAACCATCAAGATTCCACCACAATGTTTGACAGTGAGGATGGTGTTTTCAGGATGATAAGCTTTGTTGCTTTTACACCAAACATAAAGTTTTGCATTGTGGTCAAAAAGTTCGATTTTGGTTTCATCTGACCAGAGCACCTTCTTCCACATGTTTGGCGTGTCTCCCAGGTGGTTTGTGGCAAACTTTAAACACAACTTTTTATGAATGTCTTTGAGAAATTGCTTTCTTCTTGCCACTCTTCCATAAAGGCCAGATTTGTTTAGGATACCAGTGATTTTTGTTCCATGGACCATCTCCCACCTCAGCTGTAGATCTCTGCAGTTTATCCAGAGTGATCATGGGCCTCTTGGCTGCATCTCTGATCTGTCTTCTTCTTGTTCAAGCTGAAAGTTCAGATGGACAGCCGGGGCGTGGTAGATTTTCAGTGGTCCCTTTCCATTCCAATATGATCGCTTGCCCAGTGCCTCTTGAGGGGTTTAAA
>JAOUQT010000001.1:7848971-7865208 GCA_025769995.1 Xyliphius kryptos | reverse complement strand
AAATAAAGTTGTAGTTCAGACACAGCTGCACACTCCTTTATCTTCTGTTTCTTGTATTTAACAGTGACATAGTGCAGTGAATCAATCCTTTAAATGAAGTCTACAAAGCATTCTGTGTAGAATCGGCACTGTGTCGATTATTATTTGTAAGAACTACAAATAAATCTTTGTCTTGTATAGTTTTTTCACAATGCTGACTTGTTACTTTGTACTCTAGACATTCGAGTAGCACTTTGTCTGTTGTTCTTAAAAGGAATCATCACAAACTAACATTTGGGGCAGAATTCAGATTAAAAAAACATTATTGTCAGGGAGCTAATCCAGTCCTAAACTTCAACTATCTCATCTTCCCCTCTAAGCAGTTAGGACATCACACTAGTGTTGAGTGTTTACTGACTTGTTTTTTGTCCATTGATGGTAAATGCTTAATAAATATATGTTACGAAAAACAAACAAACATATGTTTATCTATACGGTTTAAGAATTTCTCTGGTTAATTGAGGACAATAAACACAGATGATCTCCACCACGCAGGCGTCTTCTCATGACCGCTGTGAAAATTATAATAATAGCTTAGATTCACGTGTCGAATTCCGTAGAGTAGTAACATTTCCACGACTGAATTGGATGCACTGGACCAGATGTAATAATGTCCGCTTTGGTTTAATAATGCACACTTTAGTTCCATGCCTGAAATGGACTTGTCTGCCTAGGAGCAGTTTTGTCGCTGAAGTTGATTAGCACATTTACACAGTCTGTAGGGTCATTAGGTTGTTTACTTGTTGTTCTTAAATGTAATATGAGCCATTTCCCACTTGAGGAAGGAAAGCAAAATAGACAGCAATAGTTACATATATTTGTTTTTAGAGCCTGGTACATTACGATTAGTTGACATACAGATAATTGCGATTAAAGGGTTAATTGACTGTGTCCTTCATACTGTTTTTCCTTGGCTCTTTAGGTTAAATAGTTGTGTTATCTGATAAACACACACACACTGATGTGTTAATGATGAACATCAGTCTAATGAATAATTACCAACAATGCAATTTGTGTGCTTATAGGCTAATTGTTGCACATTATTAGGATAAACTGTAACCAAAATGACCTAATCTGAGGTTCAACTCCAATTGCACACGCTTATGTTTTAAATAATAATGTATTAGTTGCATTTCAAGACACTAAAAAGCCAAAGATTTAATAAACATTGTGGCGTTTAAGCATTGAGAAGGTGAAATGTCCTTGTACGTCATCAGATAATTTCTCTTCATTAACTACATGCAATAAATATGTGCTTAATTTATATTAAAATAATAAAATAACACATATAATTAGTATTTTGTCTGAGGGTTACCAGATGTGACCCCCAATTGGGTTCAATTCCCTTCAATACTGTGTGCTCTTATTTAAAACCATCTATAAGCATCCATTTTAATCATACAGCATTACATCATGTTAGCACCGTTAATCTCTGTAACAATCTAAAACTCTCCACTGTTACATCATTTCTCTCCTATTTCCAACTTTCTTTACTTGTAAGCGAACAACGCTTACCACCCAAACGACAAAGTTTCCTCGTGGTGATCAAAATTACATCGGAACAGGCCGAATACTGTGTGTTTATTGGGCGCTCTGTTCCCTTCTTTCATGGAAAGTGCCATCGAAAGTTATCACAGCAGCCCACGTTCCCAAAACACTAGTCCTCCGCAACCACCTACCCCCTACACTCTCTCTCTCTCTCTCTCTCCCCTTCTTTTACTGTCTCACTTTCTTTCTCTCTCTCTCTCTCTCTGTGTCTTTCTAATTCTCTCCGCAGTGACATGAAGGTAGAGTGGCGGCGGAAATCAGACACAAGCACAAAGCTTATTGAGTAGCAGCAGAAAAGGTGAATAGGCAAGTAGGCATCGGCCAAAGTCAATCATCACTGTTGTCCCTCTGTTCTGCAGAAAGGGGTCATTACTTTTGTTAAGTAAGTATTAATACTTTATACTTTATAGTATTTGCAAAAAAAATGACTCATTTAAATGTTTAGGTAGTTAATGAAATTTTATAACCAAAAAGTCATTGCTTATTTGCACTGATTGCTGATTTACTTAGTTTACTTAGTTTTTTAGTGCTTTTCACATTAAAAAAAAATCATTTTGTTACGTGGTGCATCAATCCCCCTGACAGACAGCTGCTGTGTTTGTGCAAAAAGAAATTTGCTTTTAGATTAATTTGGAGATAAATTTAAAAGCTTGCACAGCGTAATCATATTTTTGCAATTTTTCCCCCCCAATTTTTAATGCTGCTTGTTTATAATTAGTCGGGTCCCCCCCCGCCCACCCGATACACTACAAATTGTCTTGGCAACTTTTGTGCACAGGGTAGGCCTTTATACGGCGGGTATGTTCATGCCGCTGTAACATTAACTAAAAGCCGTAAATCTGCCTGAACAAGAATAAAAGGAAACTGATCCCTTTGAATTATGGCTTCCAGTCACAACTGCCAAACAGGTTTTTACACCAAATACAGTAGACAAGACTGGTCAAATTACTCTGCATTTTTATTTTTTTTAGTTTTATTTTATTTATTGCAAAGCTAATATGAGATTTGGCAAAATCAGCCTGCAAGTTTGAACATGATTGTGAAGGACCTTTCAAGGTTTGGGTGTGTGCCGTCATGGTACACATAACGTGTAATAGGAAACAATGCCACAAATGCTGAATTGTCCACAAACAATATAAAAAAAATATTGGAATATTTACAATCTGGCTTGTTTTTGTAATTGTATTTATGCAAATGATGTTTGTTCATAATTTGCATCAAGTTTTGTTTTTCTGTCCCTTTTTTCGGCCTCATAAATGTGGATCAGTTTTGAGCAAAACATAAATAGGAACCGATAAATAACCGGCTGTTATTTTCAAGTTTTTACATGTGTATTGCAGGTGTTTGTGGTGGGAAGTGATTTTCAAAAAAGTTTTTTAAACTACTCATTTTATCCATGAAGCTACAATATTTTTTGTAATTTAACATTTCTGCATGAAGTAACATTTTATTAGAACATTGTTTATAATTCATCAATTGTGAAAAGTAACTAGAAGGAAGTCATGATCTCAGTCGCACTTTTATCCTCTGTGTTGGTGATTTATAATAGGAAAGTTGTTCCGGCTGCATTTTGGTCCAGTAAAAGATATTTGTGTGTTCTTTCCTCTTATTAAGTTCAATAATTGACAACAGTCTTTTCAATACAGCAAGAGCTTTTATTCAAGAATAATGCCCTGTAGGAATACACTATGGCGATTTGCATGTGCCCCTCTACCGCCCACCAGAACACGGAGACTATTCATATAGTTCAGTAACTAATGAAACCACTACACAGAATGATTTGTTTAAAATGGACAAGAGCGTTAGATCTTTATAGCATGGTAGAAAAGATGTCGAGAGCATACAACAGGAATTCAATCATTCAGCCGGATTAAACTTTTGATCATAATATTGAAACATAATTAGCTTGGCTTTATTTCTTCCTATTACGTGAATCCTTGAGGAGTGACAGTTTCCATCTTTGTTATTGCAGCGTGTTGACTTAGACTCACTTACTCTTTGTGAATAAGAAATAACTGGTTTAGTGGCTTCGCAGGCCGCCTCGGCTGACTCATCCGACAGCACTATTGAAACATGTAATCATTAAAGTGTGTAAGATGACAGGATGAAAATTTATTATACTACCTAACACTAGATGTAGAAGGTGAACAATGTGGTGTTGTTTTTTTTTTTTTTTTTTTTTTGTCCTTTCACTTTTAAAAGCTACAATAAATCAGACGATGCTTGACACACATCATATTCAAAAGGGCATTGGTTCATGCACATGTCAGATACAGGTCCCGATTATTTATACTTTAATTCATAAACAGCAGTGTCACATTTAATCCAGAAGTCAGGGGAAAAAAAGAAAAGTCACGAACAAGTCACATGTAATTTAATAGTCTGCTATATTCGTCAAGCAAAACGGCTTCGTGACCTTAAATGGTTTTCTATCATTTTAAAGCTGTGATCTGCATTTGGAAATTGAAAAGTGGGGCCTCTGTGCTACCTGGCTGATGTCAGCTCGCATCACCTGATGTTTCTAAAAAGAAAAAAAAAAGTTTTAATAAATTGAATACTTTACTTACATAAACACACCTAACATGCATTCGTTAAACTGAAACGCCGATTTGTGCATGTTTGTAAAAAATAGTACCAAGCAGGGAAAAAGTTCGGACGACATTTTTTTTACATGGCAGCATGCGGTTTTTTGAGCGGAAAGGCAGAATATTATCGACTTGTATGTCTCGAATTGTGTAGGAAGTGGATTATGAGCTTTTTGAATCATAGCTTGTATCCGGTATCTTGTGTTATACCATTATAACAGCTTATTAGTTAGATTTTATCTGTGACTTCTAAGAAGTTTGTGTATTTTACTGTGGGAGTGTAAGCTGTGGATGGTTGGGGTTTGTGTGTGTGTATAAGAAAACACTCCTTTCCATTATTGATGTGGTCCAGAGGTGCACACTTGACACCTGATCACAGTTTTTTGTTTTTTTCCCAATCAACCATTTTCCCCCCTCAACAGGGCTCTGTGCTCTTTTCCCCCCCAGAGTGCCCCTTCACCTTTCCTGCTTGTCTCTTATATATTGTGCATCTAATGGAATCACTTGGCTGTGAGGTCGATTCGTTTATCAGAGTGTCTGTCATGCAGTGACTCAATTTACTTACATGTTGCTTATTTCTTATTATTATACTTGTACTTGGTATTTAATACACAGCATTGATAAAGCAATACTTTTTCTCCCAAAACGATTATTATGTTATATTAGATTTACTTCAATGCCTATTTAAACACAATTAACAAAACAAATAGACTGTTTTTTAATACATACATCGTAACTTAATACATGCAACTTAAAGCTGTAATTTGTTCATTTATTCTCCTTGAATCAGTTTGAAAATGTTTTTCATTACACAGCTTTTAACATACAACGTTGGAATTTAGCAGTGTCGTTGTACACTTATCGCTTGTGCATTTTGGAGCAATATGGCATACTTTTTTTTTTTTGTTGTTGTTTTTTTCCCCCCGTAGGAATCCATTTAAAACGTTTTATCAGCTTTTCTTTTGAATTTCAAACCGCTTTACACCTCTTATTTGCTTTTTGTTTAGCCACATGCATCCTTTCCAAAACCAAACAGTTTTTAGTACTTCTTTTTATTCTCGCACAAATTTTTAATCACTTCCTCGTCCCACAGCTTTTAACGCACAATATTGAAATTTGACAGTATTGTTGTACCTATAGCTTTTTTGTTTAGTTTTTTTAGCCACATTTATCCTTTCCAAGCCAACTTTTTGAAACTTCAGTTTCTAGTCATTTTTGCTCTTTTGTCTTCCAGTTTCTAGTCATTTTTGCTAATTTGTATTCCAATTGAGTTATTAGTGACTTAACAAATAGCAGCGTATGTTTTATTTTTGAAAAATATCCCAACTTTATGAAATCTTTCTCTCTGAAAATTCTCTCTAAAAATGGCATTGAATTTGATAAAGCTTTTGCACTTATTATTCAGTTAGTTATTTATAAAATTAAAAAGGAAAAGGCAGAGATGAATCAACAATGGTTGTGGGTTTAACGGAGCTCAGTGAAGAAGAAGCTGATAGATAAAGTTAATATTTAATTTATTTACATAAACATTTCGTTTGGTTTGTTTCCTTTGTGGACTTCCTCATTGTTAATGTGACAAAGCCATTGCATGTATTTTGTGAAGGTCACAGCTGGTGCCCCATTAGTGATCTAAACCGTCACCTTATGTAATTGTCAAACCCTCAAAAGTCTGCATTTTGATTTAAAGTTTTAGAGGTGCCCATGTTTTGATGTGTGTGTGTGTGTATGCAATGTACATGACTGTCCGGTTTAGGTATTAGTTAATAATTAAAAATATTTATTTAAAACCGTACTGTACATTTGTTTTATATTTTTACTGCGAGTTAAACTTTGCACGCTTTTCCCGAGAAATACACAGTGCATTGACTTAAGTAAGTAAACTCATGACACTGTTCGTTAGAAGGCAATTTAAAATTGTACACAGTAATTGGAATATGACCTTATCACCACATCTTGCAACATTAGTCTTACAATAACACTATTTTAGTAAACGTGTCCGTTTACCAGTGAAGCCGTCAGCAGAGATACAGTCATTAGTGAAATGTTTTTATAAATTAAATGTTAAATGTTGCATTTATGCTTATAATTTGATGAATAAACCCCCTAAAAAGAATCTATTCGGTATTGCCTAGGTATGAAACTATGTTTATAACTAAATATATTTATTTCTTTTTTTTTATCTAAATTTCTCCAATTTTTAAATTTAAATCTTTTTTTTGTCAGATAAGTTTCAGGTTTCCTAAGTATTTCTTGTTACTGACCTGCTGCTTATGCAGTGTCTGAAAGTCTAGTGCAACCCCTCCCTCTGAAAGCCCAGTCTACTTCTTCCCCTTGGTCTCTTACTCTAAACGGGGCATTACTTCGATACCAAAAATGGTACTCGATGCCATTGATTTTTTACGATGTCTGATGTGATTCTGATTTATTTGACACTGATCTGAACCCTGTTTTAACACATTTTTTTGTCACCTGTATGTTAGGGGTGAGCATTAACTCGAATTGTAAACTTCAGTTATTTAACCAACAAATTTAAAAGCATTTAGTTTTTGCTTTTATTTCTGCATGTGCTGTAAATATTACAGACTTTTACCAGCATTAAAACTTCTTTTTGAAATTTATGGTAATTGCAGGCTCAAGGGTAAACATTAAGACACCCTAGATGTGAAATAGAAATTGGCATGGTAACATGTTTTAGAGTGTTATGGAAAAAAGGTTCTGGTTTGTTCATCTACTTGCAAGTGACCTTGCAAATGGAGAAACATTTGGAGTTACAAACCAGTAAAAAAACATACAGACTTCGTTTGGAAAATGCTAAATTAATTGAATGTAAGTATCGGCGACACCAGTTGCTGGTAATGCTATCATGACAGTTGAAAAAATATGCAGCTGAAATAGATATTAATTCACTTTGATTGATTTAAAGTCCATTAGGATTGAGATATGCTAGACATTTTGCCATTTGCATGACTTTATGAGAGGAAATTTACCTAATGGAATGTGTTCTGTCTGAAAATGTGATGTTTTATTGTAACTGCAATATCACAAAACACCAACGTAGTCATGTCTGAATATGTGTTGGATTAGTACATTATATAATGATTTAAAGGTTGCCGTCCAGTGTTATCTACTTATATACCATACATACATATATACAGTACATATTGAGTATTTGGATTAACGATAGAACGAGGAGGTCTTTGGTAATGAGATTTTCCTGAACCACCCTAAGATCAGGCATGGTTAGCTAGTCAATCTAATACATAGAAGCCAATTTACCAAATTAATCTCCTAACCTGGCGTCATCCCTTGTACATTTTATATACGTCATATCAAAAATTCTACCTTTACTCGTAGTGTCAGTTTTGTATAATATGTTTAAAGTAGGGTGGCATGGTGGCTTAGTGGTTAACATGTTGCCTCTTAATGCTGGGGATTTTAAATTCTAATCTGAGTTTCAGAGAACCTCCGGGTTCACTGGTTTCATCCCACATTCCAAAAACATTTATTCAAGGTAAATTAATTGTTCTAAATTGCCCCATATAGTTTGTATTTGTGTGTGTGATTGAGTGCCCTGTCCTGGGTGTATCTGCCCAGCGCCCGAGACGTTTTCCCCTGGAGGGGCATGGGGAACCCCCCCCCCACCGCAACCCTAGTACAGGATTAAGCGGAAGATAATCAATGAAAGGATGAATGTTTAAAGTACAACATACTGTACAACATACTGGTAAGGTTCAGAAGCATATTCAGTTTAAGGTTCATTTCACCCAAATGCACCACAGAACGCCACAGGAGGTCTTTCCAACCTGTAGCCATCAACTGTATAATCACACGGTACAAAACTCTTCTCTTCATGTATATTGTAATTTCTATGTACAGTACCAAATTACATAGTATATAGTCATTTTTTTATATGTTCAGAACAAATGCATGCAATAAAACGCAATATCTTGTGCCCCCACTATATACAGTACATATATATAATTACACAACTTGAGCTACTGTAACATCTGCCATTTTCCCACAGTGATGAACAAAGTATTCTGATTTTGAACATTGTGTTTAAAATGCATGAGGTTTAATATAGCACTTGCAGAAAAGTATACAGTTTTTAACTGATTTGCTCATTCTTGCCAAATCAGTCTACTCTTGTAAATGTAATGAGTTCTAAATTTGCACTCTTATTTCATCATTTTCCATTAATGTACTTAATATTAATTTATTAGAAAAAATGTTCCATCAAACATCCTTTATGTGTGTAATGGAAGTTCTTGCTTTGTGTTGTAGAACCAGTTCATTTGCATCACCAGCCATGCCCCCCACCTTTAATCCTTCCTTTTATAATCAGTCTCTCTTTTTTAAGGCCTTTTCTTATCTGCTTTAAAGGCTTTTATTCTTTTCCTATATTCTCCCAGTGGTTCACTTGTTCTTGGCCTCCGTGTCCAGGCTTGTAGAGAGCATGTATCCTGTTTGTAGCAGAAGCAGAACACGTGCTTTAATCGGGCCTGGGCACTCTCAGGATGTCCTGAAAGGTGAAGGTCTCATCGTTTCTTCCTCCAGGCACCTTCTCCAGGGAATAGATCTTTTCTTATTTTGGGTGTTTATGGCCTGCAGCAGTGTCTTCCTGATTGACCAGTTTCTTTGAAATATATTAGAATTTTTGAAAATTGTCACATGTGGCGTTTGGTAGATTTTTGATGTAAAATACTTGTAGAGACCCCGTTTTTAATAAACTCAATCAGTCCCAATTTGTATTTTTTTATGTCATGTTGTTGGAAGACTTTCTTTCCTCTAAAAACAAATCTTTGGGTGAAGTTGTGGCACGGCGCTAACCCTCGTGTCTCTGCAGAAATGTCCTGCGTTTGATTTGAGGGGAAGGTCTTTTCTGTGTGGAGTATGCATGTCCTCCCCGTGCCTTCATAGATTTCCTTTAGCAACAGGTTTTTAGGTAAACTCTAGATGTTTCAGATCCCTTAATAATCAATCAATACATTATCTTCCTTTTAATCCTGTACTAGGGTTGCGATGAGGTTCTCCATCCGAGGAGAACATCTCGGGCACTGGGCAGATACACCCTGGGTAGGGTGCCAATCTCCTCGCTGGGCGCTCACTCACACAGCCACACACACTATACAGGGCATTTTAGTTCATTCATTTTACCTTGAATCCATGTTTTTGGACTGTGGAAGGAAATAACTATATTTTTGCAGTTAATTGTAATCTAAATGATACCGTAGAATCCAAAACTACTCAGTTATCGGCAAAAATAAACCAGCATTATCAGTTAACACTTTTAAAGTCCAGTATTAAGGTAATTAATATTCTTCTGTTGATAGAAGTAATAGTGGTAACTAGCAAACCCACCGTGTAGCGTACGCTACATTGTTGAGCCTTCCACTTTCTGTCTCGCGATCATAAAACTCGTAAAACAACAGATAGTACGTCTCTGAAGTTATTGCAATATTTGCAAATGAACGTTAAAGGCATGTTGCAAGAGCAACAGTTTCGTCAATGACATTTTTCCAGAAATATGCGACTGATCGAAACAGTTACCTGATGCAGGAATTTCTATAACATTTAAGGAATTGTTGTTTCATGAGAAGCTGTGGCCATGTTAGGAAACAAAGAGGGGTTGGGGATTTGTCAGGGAAAAAGGGGATTGGGCTCCGTTGTGCATATCCCACGGTTCGGCAGGTAAAGGGGGGGGGGAGGGGCTTTGTCGTTCGGTTCGGGGATTTAGTCCTTCCTAAGTACTGTAGATTGTTTAAAAAGTGGCATGAGCTAACAAGTCAGATCCTTAATGAAGTAAATGATAAAAAAAAAAAAAAATCTAATTTTGCATCTGATTTCCAGAAGCCAGAAGAGTGTGGTAGCGCAGTGGTTAGGGTGTGTTTGGCTATGAATCTAAAGGTTGTGGGTTCAAATCCCAGGTCCACTGAATTTACCAATGTGGGCCTTAAACCCAATTCCTCAATTTCCCTTAACCCCAAAATGCTGTATCAACCCTGTGTTCTCACACCAATCAAGTTGTGATATTTGGAAGTCAGTTTGGATAAAAGCATCTGCTAAATGACTAAATTTAAATGTATTGAAAGCTGTCATCTAAGTGTGAATGCTGCAGCTGCTGTGGTTAACAGCTAGGTTTCAGACTTCAGTCAGCTATAGCTTGTTGGGTAACTTCTCAGCTGAGGAAAAAAAAATGCAGAGCCAGCATTTATTGGTGTTACCTGCAGTATAGACACTCCAGCCACTTCATTAACTACATTTTTGTCCATTTAACTAGCTTCACTTTCCACTTTGTAGTTCTACAATTACAGACTGTTGTCCCATCTGTTTCTCTATGGTATTTGTTCGTCTTCTTTGCTCTGTTCTATTATGGTCATGACCCCCACAGAACCATCAAAGAGCAGGTGTTATTCAATTGTAGCATGATTTTCAGCGTTGCAGGGACATTAGTTTGCTGGATGCCACCAGAATACTTTAGGCAGCATCATATGAGCCCTGATGAAGGATTACAGGATGACCAGAGGTGGCAGATGTACTGAAGTCCCATACTTAAAAAAAGCAGTATTAATATTACAAAATATTACTTAAGTAAAAGTTGAAGTATGCATGTATTTAAAAGTTAAAAAAAAGTATGCAATAAGCTGCTTTAGTGTAATAATAATGCTTAATGTTTTATGTGTTTTACAATTAAAAAAAATGCTATATTGTTTCAACTGTTAAGTGTCTTTGAGGTTTTAGAAAAGAGCTTTATAACTCAGCTTTTATTCATTCATTATCATCCGCTTAATCCTCTACAAGGGTCACGTTTCAGACACTGGGCAGATACACCCAGGACAGGGTGCCAATCCATCACTGGGCACTCACACACACACACACACACACACACACACACACACACACACACACACAGGCTATAGGGGCAATTTAAAGCATTTAATTTACCTTGAATCCTTGTTTTTGGACTGTGTGAGTAAAGCGGCGAACTGAAGGAAATCCATCCGGACACAGGCTAAACATGGAAACCTTCCCCAGATCGGGATTCGAAATGGGAATCCCCAGCACTGAGAGGTGAACGTGCTAACCACTAAGCCATTGTGTCGCCCTAATTTATTATCATTATTATTAATAATAATAATTATAATAATGTTATTGTTGTTGTTAATAGTATTACCCAGTCACAAGTTCCCCACGTTTAATTCAATAGGCTTCTGATTTGAACTTGAGCGGATTTAATCTTACATAAATAAAGCGATAAAATCAAACTATTAAAAAAAATGTAGTGAGTAGAAGTAAAAAGTAGTAAGTAACAGAAATACTCGAGTTACGCTTTTTACAGATACCTAAAAGAACTACTTGAGTACTGTAACGAAGTACATTTAATTTGTTACTTACCACCGCTGAGGATCAATTACGCAAACTGTGTAGAAACAGACCATCTACTTCTAATTTTTATATCTACAAAGTGGAACAATTAGGTTCACGTGCACGATACATGGACACACACTGCCTTATACCACATCAGTGTGTAGAGCGTTTTCAGTCACCCAAATAATACCAACTCTTTTATGGCCCTGGTTCTGTGAAAGGAGGAGTAATAAGGTAAAAACTGAACTGTAAGCTGTTATTTTATATAAAGTACATCTCAATAATAAATGAACAGAAACTAGGAAGTTTAAAGTGGTCAGTTATTGTAGTGTGTATTGTGATTTTTGCCATTCGGTTTAAACTATGTTGTGTTGATATAGTATCAAAGAAACAGCATGTTTAATGAATTATTTACTTTTATAGTTTAGTTCTAAAATATAGGACCACTGCAGATTACAAGGTTATATAAGCAACGCTTAGCACTGACTGTTTTTTTTTTTTTTTTTTTAAAAGGACAATATTAACTAATCAATTATTAAAAAAAAATTAGTGAAGGTGTTGGAACAATAACAATCACGATATACATCTTTACTGAATCAATTACCTCCATGTCATTGTGTAAACACAATCCAAACCCACAGAGTCTCACTCACATTTCGAGCACACATTTCATTTAGATTTCAGTTCAACAGCCAATATCTATTTGAAACAAAAAGCAATACAGTGAGGAAAAATAAGGAATACAGAAGTAACATAAATAAATCAAATTAATATTCACAAAACACAAACTTCTTTCTCCATCTTTTTAGTATCACATATGGGGAGATTATTATCTTAATAATGTTGGAAATATTCACAGAGGTGGGCAGTATGATCACAGTACATAATAAATCATAAAATGTTTACAGAGTGTAGAAAAGTTTTGAAGTATTTCTAGTGCGATAATGTTAATATACTGTAAGCCCCTTAAAGTTGAAACAAGTGTATCAGTGGCAGATCTGGTCAGATTTTAGAGCTCATGATTGTTTTGAATTTGTCCCTTAATGCAGTTAAACCCATGTTGACTTTTGTTAAACCCCCAACTTGTTTTTACAAATGCTGTTTATTGCTATTTGCATTTCCCAGGCACTTCACTGCAGATACAATTTTCCTTCTTTCCTGAAACCTACTCTGCTATTTTTAAATCTGGAAGACTCTGTGAGGTTATGCCCTGTGTTTTTCTGTGCGCTGCACTCAACAGCAGGTTCAATAATGGGACCAGCAGTCGCTCAGAATTACCTGTTGTGTTCCTTGCTACAAAAAAAACGATGGCCGGGTCACCATGGCAACACCGCAGATGCACGGCCCTGGCGTCTTAAAGATCTCTGTTTATTCGGCGTTTCAAGGGCGGCCAGCAAATGGCTGCATATTACAAAGAGAGCGGAGTTGTCGCGCTGTTCTTGAAACCAGTTCTCAACAGCAAGCAGTACAAAAGTGCATCTAATGCAAGACTGGACATTGAGTGTATGCCTGTAAACCAAACCAAAATTTTATATATATATATATATATATATATATATATTTTGCTCTGCCTGAAGGGTATTGGCAAATTGAAGGGCTGGTTTTGTGAGGCTCTTCTTTTTTCCCCCCTTTTCGCGTGAAAGGGGGCCCTTCACAAACATCCTTTATTCCTCTTCTCTTGTTATGTTTCTTTATTCAGAGTGTGTTTGTGCCTTCCCCTTCATTCACTACTCCCCCTCCCCATTCTCCTCTTGTGTCTCAGATAAATGCCACACTAGCCTTTCGCTCGGTGGCACAATAACCAGACTGTTTCAGGCCCAGAGAGCTACGATAAAAGAGTGCGCTTTTTAACCTCGCATTTCTAAAAAGCACAAACAGGAGAGGGGGAAAAAAGCCCCAGCAGCAGCAGCCCTTTCCTTTCTTCGTTCCCTTTCATTTTTATGTTCAGGCCATGCTTGTGTCATCATCTTGTTTGGACGTCTTGTTTAGTAGGTCTCAAAAACACAGGGATGACTATCTGATTAAGGATTTGCATTGAGGATGCAATTGGCCAAACTAAAGCACCACTGTAGACTCTGGGTATTTTGTGCTGCTCCACAAGAACTGCTTTACTTTTTAAAAGAAGCTGGAAAATAAATGCAAGTGGACCGAATCACATGCAACCATTTGCTGTTGTTTATGCAGTTTGGAGTTCACCCTGTCCTGCTTATCGTATTTTTATTGATTCTTTTCAGTTATAATGGCATTTGGTTGCAAAACTTGAGGCACCACCGTTATTTCGTTTTTCCATACAAGGCTACTGTTTTGGGGTCGATTTGCATTTGTTTTTTTTCGTTGCTTTATTCAAAGCATCCAAAGCGCCATACCTGTGTAGGGGATGGAATGGGGCAGTCCCTGGCAAGGAAGTGGAAAATCCACAGTAATAGGTCATTGTGGCCAAAAACACAAAGAATAAAGAGTTCCTACTTTCCCCTCATTGTGCATCAGGTCCATTTAATGCAGTACTGATTTCCTTCTCTCGTCACAGATCAGGTTGAGTCTTCTTTACAGGTGTGGAAATGGCCTGGATGTTAGATAGACTGGCTGTTTGAGCTGAGGGTAAATGTCCACATTCTGAATGATTGTCAGTTTAGTAATTGCAGGGCAAAAGTAAGCGGATTTAAAATGAAGAGTTTCAGTTTAAGATTGTAATTATAAATGTACTAGTCCATCTCTTTAAAGATATTTTTAGAGTTTGCATTTGTACATTCTGTACCCAAATAGTTGTTTGGTGTGCTTATCTCACCCGCCAAATCACAGTGGTAAAGGTATATTTAAAAATGTTGTGGCAAATATGAGAGTATATGAAACCTTAATCTATAGGCAACCGCTATTTTGCAAGACTCCAGCATGCAGCAGGTATATCTGTTTTATCAACATGATCCAGATTCAAAGACGTAGTCAATGGAATTGTGGTCACCCCATTTAGACCTAACCTACAAAAAAAATTGTAGATGATGCTGTTAATTTTTTTTTACCAACATGGGATCTTCAATCATGATCAAAAACATGCATAAGGTCATAGTACATATACAGCTGCAGTCTCAGTAGCCATCATAATGCTTTTTGAAACATGACAACTCGCAGGATCAATGTACGATCCTTGTGCACCAGCTCTCAGCTCCGTGTGATATGACTGTTTTGGATCACCCACCTTACTCCCCCGATCTTGCACCTGCTGACTTTTGTTTCCTTAAGGAGGTCATGAAGGGAAACAAGGATTGCGGACATCTCAGAGATTCAGACCCATGTGACAGCAACTCTGGAGATGATTCTAAAAACAGAATCATACAATAGAAGCTGAACAAATGTCTACTGTGTGTTGTGTCTGATAGACGTTGATTTGACTGGAAATAGCGGTGTGTTTGTTCTGTTATGCCATTCGACAAACTCATACCTCATAAAATTACGGAACTTTGGTAAATAATTAATAATTACTGTATATTCCCTTAATGATACATAAATCAGCTGATATTTTGTTTCACTAATTGTACTGTATAGACAGCTGAATAGATGGAACCTTTGGTTTGTTTAAACGTGACTCTGACTGTTTGCATTATGCATCATGCGTATGCATAACCAGTGAATACATCAAGCATTTACCCTCAATGTTTGTTAAAGAGGTTAGTTAACACATTTATCAATAGCCAGTTTGTCTATTGATCTATTCTTATCAGTTCTCAACTGGTCTCAGCCGGGGACTCACATTTTCTTATGGTCATTAGGTCGTGACAGACTTTTATAGAATTCAAACCGAAATAATTTATTTTTACATTTACATTTGGTAATTTAGCAGACACTTTTATCAAAAATGCCTTATAATTGCCTCACTTTGATCAGAACACTGGGTTACATAGAGAATCCCTGGAGCAATGAGGGTTAAGGATCTTGCTCAAGGACCCACATTGGCAACTTCAGTGGGATTTCAACCCATACCCTGAAATTGCTAGCCGAACACCCTAACCACTGAGCAACCCCACTCTTTGAAAAATAACATTCTAAAAATGTAAATTGAATTTAAGCAACTACTTGAAAAATTTTTCTTCAATGAACTTTGGGTGAGATTTGCATTTTGCCATTTTGTCTCCGAGCATCATCTCAAATTTAAAAAGGAGGGTAGCTAGTAAACAAATGGTGGTTTTTATAGCAATAGGAATGCAGCGCTATCTGACTCCTACATCTCTTGGTCTTTTTTTATTTCTAGATAAATGATGAGTACAAAATTAGATGAGCTTTTGATAAGATTAATTAATTAGCATTTTTTTAAAAAAGTACTGTGGAAGCTTTGTTTTCGTTCCTAATTCGTCAGCAAACAATCGCTGAAATCCGAAAACGATGAAAACTGAGGCACCTACATCCATTAGAATCAGTGTAAATCCATTTAATTTGTTAGAGACTCTAAAATACAAAAAAAAACAAATTTTATATAGATTAAATGTCGCGTTTAATACTGAAAACAGAACAAATAAATTATTTAAACAGTATTCCGGCGGCGTGGTGGCATAGTGTTTAGCTCGTTTACCTCTCAGCGTTGGTGGTTCCCAGTTTGAATCCCGATCTGGGTGGAGTTTTTCTCCGGGTTATCTGGTTTCCTCCCACATTCCAATAACATGGATTCAAGGTAAATTAAATGCTTTAAGTTGCCCTGTATAGTGTGT
>JAOUQT010000001.1:7698371-7715464 GCA_025769995.1 Xyliphius kryptos | reverse complement strand
TTTCTTACTTGCTGAATCTTCACAGAAACGCACATAAATAATCACAAAAGACCTGCTTTGCTTTGCAAATCTTCCAAAGATGTTTTATTCAAAAGCACCAATCTTTATTAAAAAAAACTTAGCACACATAGAAGTCTTGTAAATATACATTTAATTCAGTAACATAACGATGATCACCGAGAGAAAAAGCACGTCTTCATGGCTTTCGTTAGGCAATAAAAAACTAAATAATTACACACACGGTTGTTGGTTTCAAACTGAGTTGTGTTTTAGTAAGCATCGCGCAACCCAAGTCATCAAACGGCGATCACAGTAATATGTTTTATTAATGAAAACATTTGCATCTCATTTGACTCGATCATGGCTTATTGGCTCTATGGCTCTCGCGGGACAAATGTGCATATTAATAATTAGCTTGTAATCTTTAGGAAAAGGCACACAAATCATTACACTCTCATTTTTAGCATTGCTAGGAAATATGATAGTAAGTGGCAAGTATACAACATGATGTAGTCCGGTAATTGCTGTGCATGTGGGTGTGTGTGTCTGTGTGGCCAGTCACAGTGTCTAACATACAGTACATTATCTGTATATAACAGGACTTATTACATTTAATATACTGAGAATTTATATTTGTATATAAATATATACAGGCACATTACACTTCATAAACCCTGTAACTGACAAAATTACAAAACAATTCGATTTCCAGTGCTTTCACTGACTGACTACATGTATGTTTTTTTTTATTAAATATAAACAAAACAAAAAAAATCGACTGTTTTCTACTGTGTTTTTCACTTTTTCGTTAATTCAACCTCCGAGGATATTAAGTGAAATTGTAGCTTATTCTTGTCATAGGGTAATTCTTCATTCTCCCTATACTTGTTCAATGAAAGATCACATAAGTCACTGTTGTCACAGTCCTGCTAAAATAACAATAGACTTCCCAGAAAAAGACAATTGCTTGATGCATCATATGTCTTTCTGAGATTTAAATACATATCTGTGCAACGGTGGTACCATGACAGATGTTGGCTTTTGCAGTTATATCCCTTTGTCTCTTACTTAGAACTTTTAATATGTTGCAAATTTTTTAATAGATTTTAACACTTTATCATGAAAAACCACCTATTTATTATTTTTTTTACATGACTGAGCCTTTGTGAATGTGGTTCATATGTCCAATCATGATGCCATTTTGACCATGAGGTCATCAGCCAATTAAACCATTTTTTTATTCTGATCTCTTATATTTTCATTTCAGCTAACATCACATCATACATTTTAATATACATAAAATTAAATAGGTCACTGAAAATATTCAGAACTTTTTTTTTTTAGATCGCAAATGATTCTTGTATTGCATTGTTTGCTAAAAGTGTCCCAACTGAAAAAGAAAATTGTGCTTTTGTGATTAATTACTAGATACTGTCTGGGTTCATGTCTTGGAGAAGTCTTTACCGTTGGTCCATTGCATCGGGTTTCTGTGAACACTAAGTTTCATGGTTTTTAAACAACTCTTTGCAGTGCAAAATCTGAATTTCAAATGATATGGGATTCCTGGAGGTTTTATTGCTGGATTTAAATGTTGTTTAGCACAACAGTAAAAGTTTGAGATGTTATAAGTGTGATATGGTTTGAAATGTGCTTTACATAACCCTAAAAGGGTGAAGATTAAGTTTGATATCTGCCTGTCTAACAATATATATCACACTGTTTTCTCTCACACTTTAAAAAAAGGTGGAAATCCAGTTACAAGTGCATTCAGTCATAAAAGCTGACGCTTAGCCACTGCATTGCTGGCGGCCTATTAATTCACAGTGCCGAGAAGAATCGAATGAGAGCAAACAGTCGTGGGCTGTGTGTCATCCTCTGCGGGGTTTGATATATAAGGTTACGCTGCCGTGGCACCTGGATAAGAGGGCTTTTTGTCATGCACGTGTAAGGCGGCGATACATAACTCCTTTACCGCAGGCTCCTGGCTGCTAAGCTTATCCTAGCTTTAGAATGGCACACGAGTCTTTCTAATGAGGCTCCCTGGGCCGTGGGGATGTGTCCGATGCGGACGTGGTCGGCATTTTAAACAGAGCTCCCCCACTTGCATTAAAAACACAGACTCCAGTCTACTTGGGTTCAGGGTCGTGCCATGTACAGATGCCACAGACTGATAGCAGCACCCGTCTTATTTCCTTTTTGTAAGAACCGCTGTTTTTCCACAGGTATATTGTGCTCTGTTGCCTAGTGGTGCATTATGCCCCTAAGCATAACACTGAGGTGCAATGAACTGTGTTCTAAATATCTTATTTTGCATCCTCCCTGGCACGCGGTTCGACCAGAGCGCACTTTTTAATTTCAACCAGTGCTTCAAACAAAGGAAAAAAGAAGGGGTAAACAGCCTGTCTGGGCATCTGCTCTTAAGGGGAGGATGCAATGCTTATTTATGCAAACCATAATCAACACAAGTGCCATTAGCTGGCTGAAAAAGATGAACAAACTTCCTGCTGAAGAGAGCTGGTAGGGGCATGGGGAAGCATTTCCTTGCCTCCTCATTAGGCATGGGCCAATATAAAACGTTTATATCATGATTGTCATTTTCTTGATTCATTGAATTAATGTTTTCAATAATAAACAGGGAATTTGCTCAGCATAATGCTTTGTTTGCACAAAGCAGAAAGATTATCATTTAACCCATTTCATTAAAAATGCTAATTTCAAAATCTCTTGAGTGCAAATCAGTGCACGAAAAATTTTAATAGATGCCGCTGAGTGTTTCATTGGGTCTCATGTGCCATTCGGGTCAGTCTGTGTTAATCACGAAGAGACTACCTTGAGTTAACCCAAAGATTTGCATTTATGTATTAGAACTGGTTTATACTTGTTGTTCTTTCTGTCTGTCTGTCTTAAGCATTGCATGGCACCTGTTTAAAACCAGGACTACAACCTCAAGATCAGGCTTTTTTTTCTTCTGCCTGTTTTGATTTGAGAACATCACATTAATTTTTTTAGTATCTAATTCTTGTACCTGTTTAACTTTTCTTGTCATTAGTCTACCACAGTGAGTCTGGAGCCGTATCATGTACTGTGTGATCAGGGATGTGCTTCCGTAGGAGGTAGACCATTTAGCACCTTAAGATGATGAATAAAGTAAACTATGTCTATTGTTTTCAGCATTTAGTCCAAACAAACTACAAAAGAAAGGCCATTAAAATAAACGCCATTATTTTTTGCACGGGTCCCAACTTAGACATTCAATTCAATACAGATATTACAACCACATGAGTGAAATAAACTTGACTTTACAAACTTGTGGATTTCTCGTGGTCATTTAGTTACTGTATTGTGTTTGTATTTCTATGTAGTTTTTCCTTCACAACAGTAACAACCGCACGTTAAAGAAATGGAGAACGTGCTTAATGTCTAAGTAAAGAAAATACGGCATGTAGTCCCAGTAGAGGACTGTTCATATGTTTGCATGTTAATAATTAGAATCTATATGGCTGATAATAATAAATGGTGTGTGTGTGTATATACATGTATATGTATGTGTGTTTCAGGTTAACCTAACACGTCATGTAAGAAACCTATTACACATAAAAATAAAATTAAATGAGGTTTTAAAAAGATTATTATGATTTTGGTTGTTACAGCAGTATGTACGCTCTTAAAAGTAACATATTTGTATGAAACGTTATTGGTAAATATCTCATATCCCATTTCACATTGTCATTAAGAAGACTATAAACAATACAATATGTAAAAAAAATTCATACACAGTTCACTTAAATCTAATATATATATTTTTTCTATAATTTCTCATAATTCACAAAAAATTCTACCAGAGTAAAAAGAGTGAATGGTGTGTAGCACCTAGTCTCACTCTCTGTAGCGCCACCAGCACAATGAGCTTTGGCACAATGAGTAATGGAACTGTGTGTCCTGAACACGCCGAAGCCGCTTATGAGCAGTGTGGAGCTCGCCACCACTTCTGACTCGGGCAGGCAAAGATAATGCAGAGTTGATAGAGAGAGAGAGAGAGAGAAAAGGAGAGCAAGACAAAGAAAGAATAAGAGAGGAGAGAGGTGGAGGAAAACTAAGCCGCTTCATCAAACCTCCTAAAAGCAAGTGTACACTCGAAAGCATCTGAAAAGAGCATCCAAGTCACGCGAAACAAAGGCGTAACATTTGATTCCCGATTAAGCCTGGAGTCTGGAAAGTATTAGACAAAAGCCGCCTCTTTTCCTAAACGCTTCTTTCTCAAAAATGAAAGGCTATTATGGGAATTATTTTGCGAAACGTTGGCGAAACACAATCGGGAAGCTAATCAGTGACTTCAATAGGGCATATCTCATTTCCTAAAGAGCAGCTCTCCATTAAAGAAAGGGAGTCGAGCAAATTATAATGTTGATGTTTTCCCATTGTTCTCACCTGACAGACGACTATCCAGAGGAGAGAAACAAATTAACAAGAGGTTTCCTCCCTCATCTCACCAGTACAATTAGACGATACTGGGAAAACGCCCGTCTCCTGACATTTGCAGGGAAATGGCCCCAGACACTGAATGCATCAACTTGTGCTTTATTGCTGCTGGGACTTAGAGTGGGCAATAGACAAGGGGGAAAAATACACAGTAGCCATTGATGAAGTCATTTATCGAATCGATAAAATCATGGAGCTCACGTGGTCATCTGATTAAAATCAAATGTGTAATTCAGAGCTCATTAAGCTGGTGTAGTTTTTGGAAAGGCCAAAATACTCGTTAATAAATTGAGATTGCATTAATTATTGGATTTAGTTGTACACTATTCCTATAGAGCATTTCCTAAAAGCCATGCAGAGACCAGAGTTATGTCTCTAAAAGCTCTAAAATACAGCAGAGAAGCAAACCACTGCAACTCTCTCTGGTCTCTGCCAACACCAATGTTACTGTTTACTGCTGATAGCATTAAGTCTTAAATATGCAACCTCTGTATTGAATGTTTTTACCAAGCATCTGCAGTGTCATCTTAACTACTTAAAGGGACAACAGATTCTTACAAGCAGGCCTTATTGTAGGTTATTATTTGATGTCGTGTGCTTGGTAAACACAACAATCTGGCCACAGCTGCCATGAAGAGTAATCATTTCTTCAGCTATTTCAGTCTGTTTGGCATGTGCATTCTGGCAACTGCTTTTGTCTCGGTAAATGAGCAGCTTGTGAGTGCGTGCTTCAGGACGATGTTGTTGGTTCAAAGCCAAAGCAAAAGCAGTTATCTCTCTTAGCTGCTGCTTGGCTCTGTTCACTAGCACAGAAGCAGCTCCTGTCCGTTTTGCCTTCTGACAGTGTACTTCTCTCTCCCTAAATGACCCCCGTTCACTGAAGTTAGGACGTCACTTTTGCTCGTGTCAACTTCATGCACGCTTCCGATCAAGGGCCCTGCGTTTCGAGAGCGAATTCACTGGTGCATTTCGTTTCCATCACTAATGCTCGCGATTGGAAATTAAATGTCGTTTGGTTTTAGCGCTTAGTCCAGCCAGTCTGCTTGGTTATTCACACTGACATCTTTTTAATGGTTTGCCCAGCAAATCCTCACCTAGCCCGGTCCTAAGCACCCCCACTTTCGCCTCTTGATGCATGAAGACTCCCCCAAATTGGCAATCAGGTGAGCTTGGCTCAGATAGAAGCTGGGCTTGCTGGCATCCTGACTCCAATTCCCTTCCTTGGCTGTTTTCTCCATGGCCCTGACAGGTGCTCCCGACAAAATCCATTACCATCGCAATTACACAATCTTCTCACTTCTCCTCCTCTCAACCTCCCTTACTCACTTTCTCTTTCTCTCAAGGGCTTTCGGCAAGCCAAGCCTCTACCTACCTGTCCATCGGACGATTGGCTAATTAAGGGAGCTTAAGAAGGGGAAACCAGCTTTAATCTTCATTAAAGCGCAGAGACGGGTCGGCTGTCAGCTCAACGGTACAGCAAGTGTCTGCTCCCTCATGCCTGTCTCTCATACTCAAGTTCCTTGCACTGTAGCTGAAAAATGTAGTTTGAGAGTAATAAATGTCTACCTGTATGCGACAACTTAAATTTGTGCTGCCGCCACTTTTCTGTGGGCGCTGGCAGAAGGTAAGTTTAGTTTTAATGAAAGTTTGGCTCTCCGAGAACTTAGGAACTGGTAATGCACAATTTAGCAAAGGGACAGGAGGTGAGCTTGTGCATCTCTCTGGAGAAATCTGCACTATGCAGCATCAGCTTCTCAACATTAGCACCTTTGGAGCTGAAAGTTAAAAGTGAGATTTAATCTTACCTCCTGTCATCACATAATAGATGCAAAAATAGTCCAGATCAAATGCAGCAGGCTCATTTTATGCCACCCACCTTTAGAAAAGTGCAGCCGCTGATCCGCAAGACAGACACAATGAATTAGTGTGGCTGGAGGTAATTAGTGGCCATTTCAATCTTCTGCTCATTAAATCTCACCACCCTGCTGCCCACAGGCTTGCTCCTGTAACGTGATAACTCAGAATGCTGCTCAAACAGTCACTATGAATTGATTTCCCCAGCTCTTGTTTTAGCCGCTTGGTTAAATGTATTGGAAATTATTACAATTTGATGATATGTAGTACCTAAAATAACGTCTTCTAAAAGGTTAGTCTTTATTAGTCACTAGACTACTAAACGGCTGCACAAAGACCTACACTGGATGTTAAACCAACATCAGTCAGTGTGATTCCTCTATTCTTTATCATTAAATACTTCTTTTAATGTCCTTCATTCTAATCCGCATTATCCAAAGTTCCCTGACTTGTTCTCTTCTCTTTTGTTTCCACGACATCAGATTTAGGAGCATCCGTCATCCTGGCGCGCTTCCTGTTGAGAGAGATTAATTGCGTCGCCCCATCCTTGCATGTGTGGACTGCATAATCACCTCCCTTAATGAGCGCTGCCATTTACCACCACAATTACTGCTAGTTTCAAAGCTATTGAAAACCTGCGTCCAAAGGCCAAAATTTTGGTCAGGCTCGTTGCCTGGTTGCCATGGTGATCTTTTCCCCCATTTTAATTGAATATATTAATATAAGTCTGAGGGCTGATGGGGTTATTCGCGCATAAATATACTAAAAATAGAGATAATTGTCCAACTTGGTTAGACAAAGTTTGGCGACGTGCGTTTTCTCTATTCCGCCGATGTGACTTTTGTGTTTTTCTGACCTATCGCTACTGCATTCTTTAACCTTTCGACACATTGTGCGCCGCTGTCATTTAAGACCTATAGCCCATTAACCTTCGAAAGGAACTGCGGATTTAAGAAACTCTATCTGGGTTGGAGAAGTTCTCTGAGAATAGTCTGCCTATTCGTCACTCCTCATTCCTGCCCAATAGCCTTTGAAAGTCTTTCCGTCCTCGCACAGTCACCTGAATCTTGACTTATTGGGAAATGTTCATGCTTCCCTGTATCATCGAGCTGCCAGGCAGCTTCGGAATGATATGATTGGTAAGGTCCAATTCACAGCGTGAATAAGCATTTTCCTGCCTGATTACATGGTTTGATGTAGTGTCCTAACTATTTCCTTGACACATCTCTCAGTAGGAGACAAAATAGAATCCCTTCACCCAGAAGTGCCATTCAAATTCATAGCACGTTGCATTCTTAGTTCTGTGCAATAATCAAGGGGTAGTCAGGTGAATCTCGCTCAGGGCCAGATTCGAAGCGTCCTCACAAAATGACAGATGGTACCTCTTTTTTTCAGTGGTGGCATTTGCAAAGAGGACACTTGGATCTTCCTGGGAGTTCATAATTACCATGAAGACAATTAACAGGCAAACTGGTGTACAATGCAAGCACCAGATCCAGGTGCTATGGAGAACCTTATTAGCTGCAAGTCTCTACAGAAAATCTCATTTCTGAACAGTAGATTGAAATGTTCATTAATCAGCTGTTTTCTAAAAATACTACAGACATCGAGGGTATAGGCTAAGTTACAAAAAAAATCAATACATTAGAAATTGCTATTTCTAGAAATACCTAAAGCACCAAACAAGTTTTCACTCCTGTACAAACTTTCATGATTTCAATTTAAAGTTGCAGAATCTGTTCTGCATCTTAGTCAACCTTATTTTGTGTTATTAGCCTAAGCATAATTCCTAGCAATATTCAGGACATATTTGTATTACTTTAACTGAAAGTAAGATTTTTCAGTCCCTAATTATCACACCACAGTCTCGAAGTCACGCTGCTGCTCTACTTCTTCTTTCTTCTTTTTCTTCTTTGTCCGGCGACAGAGGCCATGAAGGCCACAGAAGCAGGCGAAGGTAAACTGAGGCATTTCCTACCTGAGAACAAGACCTCCAAAGTTTCTGATGCCACCTGCGGAAACACATAGGGAAGAGTAAAAAGGGGGATGAATCTTAGATACTACAACATAGTAGCCCTACGACTCCCTGTGGTCTAAAACCAGGCCAAATATTTCTGTTCTTTCACAAGCAAAACCAAGACCCATAATGGCCCCCATAGCTGTGATGGATGTACAGTATATGCACACTTCTACACAATGAATTGACAGATAACATTTCCAAATAGGGCACTGGCACAAGAATCATGTTTGTCTGTGCTGCATTGTTTTGTGCAGCAGGCCTGGTAAATGCTGCAGTGAGCTGCAGAGGGGAGATATAAGCAGAACACACTCGGGGCTTGGCTTTCTGTACAGAAAGCTGATGAGCTTTTCATGAGAGGATGGCGACTATCATGAAGCGCTCAGGCCACAATTAACTGGAGTGCTGATTTGCCCTAGGAGGATTGAAATGTCTGAGATCATGGTAAGCTCCACTGCAAAGAGGTGGTCAGGTGCATCAAATCCACCAAGCTCCAGGCTGTACTCACCCATCGGTCTCATCAATAAGTGCTGTGAGACATAGCCTTATGTATATTTATGAGGAACTGACAATAGTAATTCATGTGTATATATGCGGAGAGTTGCAGGAGAATTCAGCATGGCCTGCATATAAGTGTATGTATAAGCATTCTAGAGTAAAAGGTTGTGCAGTGGAACGTGGGGCGAAATACAATGTGCAGAAGGTTGAATGTGCTTCTAGATTCACGAATCTGAGCAATTGCATAATGTCCCTAAGGTCCAGTGAAGGCATTCGCCAATTTTGAAAGCTCTTTGGTAATAAAACCTAGAGAAAACAATTAGAGGTAGCAGTCACCTATTTTAAGTCTATTTGCAGTCTTTAAAAGAGGTGTTTCAGCACACCAATCAAACTAAAAGACCCCATTCTGTTCTAGACACCAACTTCAACAAGTCAAGCCTAAGGCTTGAATCTACATTTTATCCACTTCTTTAGTGCACAGGATCTATATTCTTGGCCTAATGCCTTTTTGGTGAAGGAAATCTATGTAAGGCCAATCAATAAAGCTGCACGTGTCCTACAAACGTAATCGAAAGTGGCAGGAAATTGATGTTTTCTAAGGAATGATGCACCAAGTGTCAATTATTACCTATAGAAATACCTACTTGCAGTTTGTTCCTTTAGATATTTGTTATATATTCCTGTTAATTACAACAAAGCATAGCAAAGAACTTTCCAGCAGAAGGCATTTTATTGTCAGGTTGTTGTCATCTGGTTAGCTGACTTTGTGGACTATTTAATTGTTGGTTAATGTGGGGCTGTTTGCTGATGTTTGCTGCTTACTTGTGTGTATTTGTAAGACACACCCTGCAACAGCTGGATAATGGGTCACATTGCTTAAAATGAATAGCAGTAGAGTACTGTCAAGAACAGCAAAGCACCACACCAATGCTTAGATCCTGAAAGACATAGACACTCCAACAATCCCTGCCCTTTGTGCAGTCAGGACCGGAAAACTCAACAAGGTATGGACATGCCACCTCCTTTATTCAGTGTGACCATATACACCTGCTTCAGACGATGTCAAAAAAAAATCTCTGGCTTAAGCACATGGATGCTTATACACTGGTGAAGCCATACAAAGGATGCGGGGTGGCCGGTGCAGTTCACATATTTGACAGGCTAGCACTCACAATGACAAATTAGCCTGGTCTTTCAGGGCCCCGTGCCACAGAGATGTCTGCTCATCTTAATAAAAAGTAAAATAACAAAAAAATGAAAAGACAGAAACAGGGTCCCACAAGTTTCCTAATTATCCAATAAAGGTACTTATGTTTCTTTTTTTATTAGTGCACTATTTGTTTCTGACAAACCCATTGCCTGACTTTGTATTAAAAAGCTGAGCCCCTGCTGAAGAGAAAATATAACATTAACATTTCCTTTCTCATCCGTTCACTCCCAATGAGTCTAATTAAGGATGGGAGACGGGTGATAAATGCTGTGAGCTTCATTAAAAACAGCCTGACTTAGCAGTCTGTCCTAACAAGGAACCTAGGCGCCCACCATGCACTGCTAAAACTGCCTGCCACAGGGACAATTACCAGTCAGGGTGCTGCAGGTACCTGCGAGAGTGCCCTTAGGCAGGTGTGTGTGTGTGTGTGTGTGTGTGTGCCCGTGTGTAAGGGAGTAAGGGAAATAATCAGGTAGTAACAGCGTAGCACAAGCCTGCCACTTCCTGAGTGCCATAATGTCACACACATCAGCAACAAGACAAGCGCCTCCATTGAGCGGCAGCCGCACTTTTAATTACCACATTAAAAGCATGACTGCACTCTGGAGCTCAATGCAAACTGCATTACCAAGATGGATTCACATTAGTGCAGTAGCTCCTTGTATTTCTAGGGCAGTGAAATAGTGAAATACATAGGCTGCATAGTAATCCACACAAGCACTATCGAGTTGGTGAAATGGACTATTACAAGACAGCATTCTACTCGTGTTAATTAGGAAAATAAGCCTATATGACACAGCCCCCAGAGCACCAACTGTACATTAGGTGCAGCTGTGCTACATGGCCATGGAATGAAGGAATATGGGATCCTACAGCAGACTTCCTCAGAGAATAATTGTGTTTTTTATTGGTAAAGATAAACCATGTTTGGAGTAACTTGTCTGCTAAACTGTCAGGGTTTGAAAAATGACAAGGAAAATAAATGTCAGCGGTATGACTGCAGTTTCCCCCGAGAGGCATTATGAACTAAATTAACCCTCTAATTGACTAAGACGTATCGTTCCTTACTCTGCAGAACCACACTTCCCTTTTTTCCCAAGGTGTAAAGCAAAAACTGCAGCTGCTTTTTCCCCTTTGATTGTATTCAGGTCCGGACACCGGCTGAAAGTCCACTCTGTACCCAATGGCTTTGAACCCTATGTGACATGGCAGAAAAAATCACATAGGAATAGAAAGCCATAAAACACAGTAGTGATCGAGTGTGAGCACAGAAACATCGATTTCTCCATCCATAATGTTTCTCACATTGTTCTCACGTCAGAAAGCCTCCAGAGAGACACCTGCTACGTGGTGTTAGAGTAGAGGCTAAACAGACATGTAGTGCAGGAGTCCCTCGGCATGTGTGAATATTTGTATGTGGGAAGTCCTCAGAGGACTGGCATATATCCCTGGCTTTGTTGATGGGGGCACCGGCGAACCAACGCTGAGAAATAATTTGTGGAGGAACTTCCATAGGTCTAGTTTTCACAAGGAAAAACATGTTTTCACTGATAATTAGCTCTGAAATGCTAACTGAGCCTTGGTTGTTGGCTTCACTGTGAGTTTTCTTTCTTTGCTTTAAAGGTTATTAACTTCTTGTGGAAAACTGCTGAATGTGAGAACTCACAAAGGACATGAATAATTAACTTACTGAATGGGGGTGGCCCCAGTTTGAGCCTAGCTAGCAATAACAAACATAATTCATTATTCCCTGTTTAAGACTTTGCCAGATGTTCATTCTTAGCTTTATGCCTTTGTTTTGTGATCAAAGGGATATCAAGCTGCATACACATCAGGTTACATCCAATGGATTCAGAAAGGACCTCACAACTGACTGAATACGATATCGTGTTAATCAAAAGGCAGCCCTCACATGGGAATGGATTAGTAAATAGAAAACCGGATTTTTTTTCTCAGCTTCCTGTTGTTATTCTTAACACGTCAGCTGATGGCCGCGGGGTGGAGGGAAGTTAAGCCATCATCAGTATTGAAAATCCTGAATATGAAATTCGGAACGGAATTAAGGGGACATGGCTGATTAACTGATTAGATCTCTTTAGAGATCTGTTTTCAGCAAGAGTGGGCAGTAAGCCAAGCTAAGCCCAAACATAGGAGGCAACACAGCCGCAAATCCTGTTAGTCGGTGATGAATACAAACTTTTAGAGCTGCTGTTTTTCAGAGATATCATTTAAATGCCTAATGTCTTTAGTCTTGTGAGGCAGAATGGTAACGTGACCGAGAACCATGGGTCAACTGTGATACATTTCATTAGCGTCTCTTTCTAGCCACCGATCAAATTTCGACATGTACGGGTATGAAAGCTTCGATCGGGGTATGGCATTTCACTAAAAGATCTATGGGCAGGGCAATTGATTAGTTTTTGTCTTGAGCGCCTACGTCCTTTCAGAGCGCAACGAAAGGAAACGAATGAGCAAACAAAAAAAAGTCGATCCCCTCCGTTTCGCCGATCCATTTGGCCGGGGAGGGGTAAAATGGATGGTGGTCGAAGCTGTGCTTGCTTTGGGAGCATGGAAAAAGAGTCTAGTTAAAGAGCAAAGCACAGCCTCATTGATCAGTGGTGCTTATCTATCTAAACCCTGTCTGAAAAAGAGGGGGAGTGTTGATGGAATGGAAGAGGTGAGGAGTGGGATGGGGGTCTGTTAAAGGGAAGATGGGTAAGAGATTTATATCTATGCCCCCTTCACAAAATAAAAGGATGTGTATAGAACTAAAAGTTGAATTGGTCATTTATCATGATGAACGTCTGAATGCCTCATGCATTTTCTGTGTTTAACAAAAAAAAAAAGATTATTTTGTATGAATTATTTTTTTTGTGTATTTTACATAATAAAAACGGCTTGGTGTCAACAGCATTCCCTGGTAGAAGCAAAATGGTTATTCGTTATATCAATCTTTGAACACTGGAACACTTTATGGTCAAATTTGATGCTACATTTATTTAATTTTTTGTTACACCATCTGCAATGAACAAACATCTCTATTGAATTTATCTACAAAAAATATTGTTTGGCAAAATCCTTAAATTATACACAAGAAGTAGCAAAGAACCCCAAAGACACTAATAAGACGAACAAAACATAATTAAAACAGGTGTAACTAGTAAACTCACCAGTTTGGTTTACCTTTAGATGGTCTAAATCAAAACTAAATTCAGACTCATAATGAAAAATTTTAAAGAAGAACAAGAATTGAAAAATAATTAAAAAGGAAAAACATAGCCAGACAGACCTTTTTGTGGCAAGTCAAACTTCAGGTACCATTGAATCTGTAGATTCAATAAACTGGCAAAAATCTAGTCCCACAAATCAAGGATTTGAACTTGATACAACTACACCTTACCCTATTTCCACTCTTCTCAAAACTCCCTCCCATCTACAGGTGAGCCTGGACAGCTGGCTAAACCTTTCCCTCTGAGCTTGGAAACTTAAAGGGCAGGGAAAAAAAAGAGCAAAGGCAGGAAAAAGCCCCAGTTGTTCCTACACAAAGCCAAGCCAGAGGGAGCAGGAGAGGGTGGACAGAGGGTGCATTTGTAGCAGTGGCATCTAGCTAAGGCATTTGAGGCATTGGGGGGGCCAGGTATAACAATCCATCAATGCCCCGCATCCTCTCATGCTGAGCCCAGGTCCATGTGAACAAAGCCTCCATTCAGGACACTTACAGCACTGGTTTTCACTCTTCCCTCTCCTTTTCTCTCCCTCTTTTTGGGTAAGAAGGTCTGGGTAAACAGCTCTTTGTTAGGACACTGATACATTTTGTGGCAAATGAAACCAGGAACTGGCTGTCTATCATGGATGAATCGATATGAGCAGCAGGAAAGTAACTAGAGAATAAAGTTGAAATTTTAAGAGCTCTTCTATGAAATGGAAAGCCATTTTCCGTACCATCAGATGAAGTTGGGCTATTTGTGCGAGACAGACATCTCCCCCTAGAGGACAGCTATTGAAAATACAGTGCTTTTCAGGGTTTTCTTGGCTGTTTAAACACACAGCTCAGGATATGGCAAATTGATCTACAGAGACTTAAGCTGAGACAGCCTTTCCTTTTGTTGCCTTTATACCTCCCGGCAGTGCTCTGCAGCCCTATTCTTTCTCAGGTACCTTTGTGCTGTGCATTAGCCTATTGATTGAACAGCACGGTTCATCCCACCCCCACTAATTATACACACATTGCCTATAGAGCAGCGTAAGCACCACTTATTAACAGTCACAACATTATTAGACAATTTCTTTTCACTGGTTTGGTAATAAGATGGATAGATCTTGAGCCTCTCCTCTGCGGTAGACTCATGAGAGCATTTAGTAAAAGAAAGTACACACATTAAAGCGAAGTGCTACTTGGTTCCCTCTGTGCTCAAACATATTGGCTGCTATTAATATAAAATAGCAGGACCACCTGCGTGAGGTTTTTTTCTTGCCAGATGCTTATGGCTTATTCAAAATCCATAAAGCAGTACAGACAGGTAAACGAGGGTCTACCATGGAGAAGACTACCATGAAGAAAACTGAAATTTTTCCATCTTTCATGGACATGTAATAACTCGGTGTTAAAAGACATGCTCGTGGTTACCTTGTATCAAATCTTTAATCTCATGACTTACAAATCAAGCGAGTGTATAAAGGCTTTTGTCAGGTCCACAGGTCTCCCTCCTTACCTCACGTTTCACGACTTTGTTTTTGTTCACTGTCACTTTATGTTAATCATGTCCTCTTGGTGAACATAACATGCCCTCTTTTTCTCCCCTAATGAGGACATCCTGTCACCCACCAGAATGGAAGAGACAGGAGGTCAAGGTGATGTCGGAATGCAGCATAAGGAACAGGCCAAAAGGAGCAAGTGCACAGCCTGAGGTTCTGCACTCCAGGGCCAACGGGGTCTGCTTAATCAAGGTCCATTTTCTCCCTTTTTAATCTGGACCTTTACTTCGAGGTAGAAAGCGTGCACTGAATAATAACCCTGATTGTGCCTATGTTTGTTGTTTACCAATAAAGTTCTACTCTGCAGAGTGTAACTAGCTCTAACAGGTAATGATTACAAATGGTAGCCCCAGAACAAGATTCCGGGCACAGTTCAGACCCATTTCTGGAAAATAGTTCAGCGACTGTGAGCAAAGTCTTTTTTTTTTTTTACCAGTAACCAATAATAAGCATAATCAACTCATCCTCACCCCACCCCATAGGACAGCTATGAGAAGAAAACAGGCTGTAGTTTAAATCAAGGTAGTGATGTTTGTCGTGTCACTTGAGTTATGCCATCCCACAATCAGGTGGGATGTTTCTCGATCTATATTGTACTGCTGGCTGTCTAATGACCACCCCAGGCACCCCACACACACAGTAAATGACTTGCTGCTGCTGATTCATTTATCTTAACGCAAATGGTGGTAGGAGTGTCAGAAGGCCGTCACCAAAATGTCACATTAAATTAGTTTTATCTCTGGCAAATGTCTTTCCCCTATAGAGGTGAGAGTTGTTTTCTCCTCCTCACCTTCACAGTGCGACAGCATGGGGGAGGAGGGGGTACTAACCTTTCATGCACTTTATTCAGTACTGAGAAGCATTTGCATTGAGTAAGACTACTTGATGGGAGAGTGTCATTACGAGGCTGGTTAGAGAATGGCTAAATAAAACAGAGGGAGGAGGAAAGAAGGTGCGCAGGCGGTGCAGGATCCCCTCTGCGCTTGTGACTCGAGTTGTAGGCACAATGAATGGACTACAGCATGACCACATTTCAGTGCCAAAGGGCTCTTAGCATGTGTATGGAGGACGCTTGAGTTTTTCTCTCTCTCACTCACTCCTCGCTGTCTCTCACCTAGTCACTAATCGTGGTTGGAATTCTATCGAATTGTTTGAAACCTGAATCACTATTGCAGATGGTGCACAATTTCCTATTTATATTCAATATCCATGTCTCCTTTTTTTTTTTTTTTTTACCACAAGTGCTTTACTGGACAAAGTTTGTTACCAAATTTCTCTCAGAATGTTACACAATCTTAGAATTGTTGCTTAGCATCATTTTGTAGACATTAAAACAATAAATGTGTAAAATTTTATTTTAAAAAATCCTAAAAAATCAACTATTCTAAGAAAAAAAATCAAACCTTTTTCACCTGACAGTTTCACTTGCTTGTTCAATATTTGTATAGCAATTTGATTACTGCTTCAGTCTCTCACTCCCTCACTCACTCATCCACTCCCTCCACCCCGCCCTTACACGGTGATGCAATGGTGGCAGCTGCGATGTTGTGGGCTGGGGTCCCCCTTCGCTAAAACAATCACAGGCACAAATGCCAGCCAAGAAAGAGGACACACTCACCCTTCACCACTTACTCAAGCTGCTTAGTCCGTGGGCATCTTGGCTCAGTGTATATTTGGGTAGTGGAGCTATTCTGGGGCTTCCATTATTTAAAACTGATTACACACAAAGCCAGAAGGGCATTTTGAACCAGATTGGTCTGGACCATGTGTGAAACAGTAACATACAGTGGCTGTCTAGTTGTTTTCCAATTCACACAAAACCTGTAGATGGTCTAAGTGGCCGGAGTGAAACCTTGGGATAATGTGATATGAAGTATAGACTGACAATAAAAGTAAAGCTTGAAGGTCATTTAACACTCTGACACACCCACTAAACCAGTATTGTGACCATGAAGGTCTGCAAAATGACGTAACCTCTAAATTCCTCCAGAATACCGGGACTGGCATGGCATCTGGCACAAGCTCAGCCAAAATCATTCATGAATATAAGAATTATACATTATAACATGACTATATACAATAACATGGCTATATATATATATATAAGAGATTGGATGGATTAAAAAGAATGCCCCGTGGAATTACATTTTCTAGCATCATTTCTTCACTGTAACCTTTTGTTAAGACTGGAATTTGGCACAGTGTGTCTCCGTCTCCTAATCTCGCTCCCTCTCCAGTTACTCTCAACCCCCCCCCCCCCCCCCCCCCCCCCCCCCCCCC
>JAOUQT010000001.1:7663031-7677443 GCA_025769995.1 Xyliphius kryptos | reverse complement strand
CTTTGTGACGTTCCAGACGATTGTGGTTATTATGATTAAAAAAAAAATCATCACTGTTCACCGTCGACATGCTGATGCCCTTTTCAGAGGTGTGATTGACAATGGAGACAAGCCCGCAGTACCGTGCAGGGATGTATATGTGTGTGTGAAGTGGGTCTGGATTGATAGTGAACGATTTTCCTTCTGTCTGTCTGTCTCTGTCTCTCTCCCCTTTCTGCTGTTGTGTATACATAGATTAGAGATGCAATAAAACTGTCATAGGGTGAGCGTGCCTGTCACTGCGGTTGATTCCAGCAGGAAGCAATTGAGCGGCACACAAACATGGTTACCTACAATGCCCAGGGCTTCCCATATTCCAGCTTCTGTTTAATTAAAGATGGATTGAGCCCCAAATCACTCGGTTCATCGTTTGGTTGCTGATAAGATGGTGACAGCGATGAGAGTGAGGAGATTATTTACCTATGTTTCTCTTATATACCTTTATACACACAATCTTTAAGCTAAGTATTTGTTATTTACCTCTCAGATATGTTTAAACATAGTGGAAAGTCCCTGTTTCTGAAATGGCTATGTGTTGGAGCTTGCTGGACGTATTCACCCTTGGCCAGTCAAGCAAAAGGAACTGACATTGATGAAGAAGCCAATAACTAGCCATTATCCCTGAAGAGTTGGAATCCCTCTCCATCAATACTGCACACTTCACAGAGAACTACCTGTACAGTCATTATGTCTCAACATTTCCTTTTCTTTCTGTTACTAGCTCTGATGGCTGCAGACGGATCCCAAGAACACAGTGGTATTAGGTTTATCATTATGCCAAAAAGAAACATGAAAAAAACACAAATGACAAAAACAGATGGTTGAAATTCTTCTTATTAAGGATTATTAGGTTTGGCACATAGCAGAGGTCCCTTGACATAATGCAACCCTTAATCTCTTTCTTTTCTCTTTTACCAATTGCCATTAGGTTAATGGGGGATGGAAGAGTAATGGATCGTCTTATATTCTGATGCTGTCTTATGTTGTATGCTATATTGGCTGTAGGATATAAAATGCTTGAGCTGAAACTTTTTGGTATATTGACAATGTGTCAATGTGTTGGAATTGGCATTAACTAGTACCCTGCCTTATCCAGCAATGGACACTACCAGGAAACTGCTTTGCAATGTTCTTAAATTCCTATTGATTAGGAAACACCATTCATTCATTTATTATCCTCCGCTTATTCCTTTATGAGGGTTGCAGGGGGTTCCCCATGTCAATCCAGGGGAGAACATCTCGGGCGCTGGGCAGATACACCCAGGACAGGGCGTCAATCCATCGCTGGGTACACTCACACACACAGTCACACACACATACACACACTATATTGGGCAATTTAGAGCAGTCAATTTACCTTGCATCCATGTTTTTGGGATGTGGGCGGAAACCAGAGTACCGGGAGGAAACTCACGCAGACACAGGGAGAACATGGAAACTCCACCCAGATTGGGATTTGAACGGGGAATCCCCAGCGCTGCTAGGCGAACGTGCTAACCACTAAGCCATTAGGAAACACCAATGGAATGAAAAACCAATGAAATGATCATGAGTATGAGTGTCAAAAACACACAACAGCAAAGAAAAAATGTATTAGCCTAGTGGTTAAGGTGTTAGGGATACCTTCAGCTATCAATTTGAAGGTTGTGGGTGTCCACCATGTTCTGACATCAACCATCAAGTTGGGATATGTGTAAGTCGCTTTGGATAAAAGCATTTGCTAAATGACGTCATGTGATGTAATTTATGTTATAAAGGGATGGCCCAGTCACCACTGACGGAAAAACATTTCATACTGTATAACTGTATAAACCAGTTAGAAATATTGAAAGAAATTTACAGAGATCTGCTCACTGCTCGAAGGTTCTCCCCTTGGATGGGCTTTGGGAACCTCCCAGCAACCCAAGTATAGGATTTAGTGGAAGACAATGGATGGATAAAACAACACCACACACCTGTTAAAAAAGGCTTCCTCCTCCAATGCTGTGTGTTTAGGTTTTTGTATATATTGACAGAGAATATAGAGAAGTGAATGTAATGCTTTTTAATGTATACAAACAAGTTTACAAATATTAAACAGCAGGATAAGACATAAGACATAAAACAAATTTAACTAGGTAATGCAAAAGTTTTGTGTTTTGTTAAAGGCGTTAAAAATTTAAGAGCATTAGTCTGTCGATTTATTTTATATATTTTTATATTTCTTCCAAAAACACATATTTAAGAGGCTGCATTTTTTGGCTGCATAAATGCCACCGTCGCGCGGACAAAATACTAAAACTTTCAGTTGTCTGTCTCAAGAGACTAGTTGCTTCTGACATCAGGTGGTAAAAAGTGGTTACACAGTTTTATGGTTATATTATTTTACAATAAAAGCACTTGATGCAGGATGCTTACACAAAATAAACATGTCCTTTTACAATATTGGGTCCAATATTGGCTGTACAATTATATTCTGTATTTTTATTTCCTGTAATGTAAGTGTGCAGTTGTAACCATGTGTTTGCAGGTTCTGATCAATATTGTCTGTTCATTCAGCATTAACACTTAAATCATCCAAATTAGCTCTACAAGTTACATCATAAATAAAAAGGGTGCTGGTGGAAGAGCGGTCCCACACAAGATTTCTTGTTTTGGAATAGTCTTACTCGACATAATTAATGACAGAACCTGGATTTCTGTTGGTCTAGTGACATTGTGGTCTTGCAAGGACTTTACAAAACTTATGTAGTTTTTCTAATTTAGAAAAATGGACACCTGATCACTGCACAAGCTATACATGGGTGTTTTGCACTGTTGACGATACCCGGCCACTCAAATCCTCCACTGACTCTCTGTCCTCAGAACTTTTCTTTCTCAAAAAACAACTATAACAGGAAGATTTTTCTTGCCACTGTCCCTTCTGCTTTTACCTCCCCAACTCCCCTTTTCCCTGCCTAACTATAAAACACGCATAATGGAGCCAACCCCCTTTTTGTTTCCTAAGATGGCCACTGCTTTACCTGAAACAGCATTTCCTTCAATTTTATACACGTTCCTGCATCAGGTAACTGTTTTTTTCAGTCGAATATTTCTAGTAAAATTTCATCGACCAAACTGTTGCTGTAATAAACTCTGACTGTTCGGAGTTTCACGATCGCTCGTAAGCGAGACTCTACCTGTTTTTCCCACACTCCAGAAGGTGTCGGATTCTATGTCATCAGCGGACTGCACACCGCTTTGGTTTAGACTTACCCTGTGTAGTCGTTATTATTTGTTAAGCAAGAAAATCTGTTTGGTGCTTTTTCGCATGAGCGACCGTAACAGTTGCTCTCAAACATGGCTATGACCTTTGTTTGCCAACATTGGGATACCTTTGGATGTGCATTCTTTGTTCTTAGTTACTTATGGAAGCAAAGTTATACAGTCTGCTCAACAATAAATACTTCTGGAATTTATGGTGGTGAGGCAGAAGTAGGACGTTAAATGTTATACTGGGGATAGGCTTAATCATGCGACGTATGCTACGCTGCGGTCCACAAATATAAATAAATTAACTTGACTTTGACCTCTCTTTTTTTAGGGGATCACTGGTGCTACTAATTCTAATTCCTATCCCACCCTCTGCTGTTATATTATGCAGTAAATGCAGATTCCTGTTCTGAGATGTTACACTAAATGTTAGACAGTTGGATTTGGATCAACATCCCAGATTGCTATTCCACTGACAGAGACACAGGCTGAGATCAACCACTGATCTATACTGTAACTCTGACCGAACCAAACCCTACACATTCAACTCTTTTCTCTTTCTTTTTCTCTCCTATTAATTTCACAGCCATTTTTCGAGTTCAGTTTCATATACAGGATGCTTCATGTTTGGAGAAGCTATATCTGCTGTTGGTGTACTAAATTTGGGTGTGAAATTCTCTGATGTTCTGCAGTCAGTCCTCTGCAGTGACAGATGAAAAACAAACAGTGCACATGGTTTGTTTGTGTGCTTTTTCTGAACAGATGAAAATGTGGCTATCTATAGTTGTTTACAAAGCAACTCATGCAAAGATCTATTAGAAGGGCAGGGTTGCAAAAAGCTGTGAGATGCTACCACGATGCACAATCCACCCACCACCTGATGCTGGTCCAGATCTTGTTTATTTCCTGAAAAGTCATAGCTCGGCTGGCATCGCTCTCATTTTTGCTCACTTTTTAAAAACGTGACTGTGAATATTTAGGAACTTCCTGTTGTGCCTGCTTTTCTTTGAGTTATCAAAGCACAGCAGGAAACTGGGAGACAATCAGACACCATCTTTTTCCTCTGGAATACTTGCTGAGGTGCAGTAAGAAGAACATAGGGAACAAATTAGGACTGTAAAAGCAGACTGTAGTGGAAACCTGAGACAGAGGCTTCCTGGTCATTTAGACTTTACGTATGAAGCTTTAATGAAAAACCTGCTGTATGCTAATGAGTCTTAACAGTAATCTGTAAAGTTAACAGTAATGCAGTAAACAACATAACCATGACAGCATGGGTAGAGAAACAGCAGGCAAAGCTCAAAGTTTGTCTTTAAACAGTCATCCGTGTGTTTCAGCATGACTGTCACAAAAATTTGAAGTGATTAGAAATAAAATAAGAAATAAAATGGAGTTTGAAATAAAAAACTGAGATTTGTTTAATTCAATCAAACGTATTTGCCATTGTTTTCAGTACCTAATTTATTATGAAAATTATTATTATGAATAAAAATTTTTTAAATAAGAGCAAAAACTTATAGCAATAAGAAAATAAAACAAAAATGTATGGTGATCTGTCAAATAGGATTTAATTCAATCGTGGATAGGTCAAGTAATGCCCACCATGATAGTGTTTTTCTATCCAATGTTGCACGGAGATTTGAAACAGAATTTTAAAATGTACAATTTTGGGTGAAACAAAAATATGTCTCCCAACTTTTTTTTTTATTAAAAAAACAATGCTACACCTTTATGAAGAAAAATATAGAGATATACCTTTACCAAAAAATAAGATTAATATAAGATACATTTTTCAAGTATTAGCTTGTCTTACTTATAACTAAGTGACAACAAAGTGATAATTTGTTTAAACCTCAGCATGAAATAGAGGTAAGACATTAAGATGGAAACCAGCAAAGATGTTCACAGCAACAGTTAATAAAACTTACTGCCTAATTTCTACTAGATTCTTACTACAAATTTGCATAACAACAGTGAACTAATGGGCCCCTAAGTGTCAAAATGCAGAAGGAGGGGTCCACAGGTTTTTCGAAAACCTTTCAAAAAGTTCAAAAGAGTTGTCCTATACATTTAAGCCATCCATGCAGTAACACACAGACATTTACACACACTGGTGAAGTGAGCAAACGTACCCGGCACGGTGGGCAGCATTGCAAATGGAGCCTTGGGAAAATTTTGGGTCAGGTGTCTTGCCCAAAGGCACCTCTGCTTGGTGGGATCGGGAATCAAACAAGTAACCTTTGGGTCGCAAGGCTGGTTAGTACTCTGTGGTGTGGACAGAAAGCCTAACCGATGCAAAAGTGATATGTAAACTAATCACTGTGATCAATTAGTAAGCATTGCTATCTTATCTATATCTGAGCACAGCCCCCTGGTATAAATCTACCTTCTAATGTTTTAGCCTCTTTTTCTTTTGCATTTTGTCTCATATCAATGAGATTAGGACAAACTCGAGGCACTTCTGAACTTGTGTATTTAGGCTTGTAAGGCATCATCACATTTCTTTTTGCAGTAGAGAAGCATGATTTGCTCTGGCATGTTCCTTTAATGAAGTGCTATCAGTTGTTGCGAAAAGTGTTCCAGATGCCTCATTTGCAGACACTTCACCGCTGATGCTTCTAATTTATTCTAGCTGGAAACTGCATGTTATACTTTCTGCATCCTCACTATGTGCTTGTAGGGGATCTTACCTTAAGGCTTTTTCCTACGCTTTTACCGTCGAAGGCATTTGCATGGAAGCGATTTTCAAACTTTTTCTTGGATAAATAGAAGCCCACACTCTTGCTCTGTCAGCTTCTTTCATCACTTCTCTAATAAACAGAGAAAAGGCAAAGGCAAAAAAGAAAAGAGATCTCATTAAGGTGTTGTATTAGTCAGATATTAAAGCCCTATCTTTCATGTGGGCCAAGGGGCATTTTCACACCCACACAAAAATGTGTAAATTTCCCATAAATCACTCGGGGACATTGGCTTCACACACCAGCCATGGGGGAAACCTCCCTCCAGGGAGACAAGTTCTCTTTCATTCTGCAATACTTTCTCTCTGCTTAGGCTTTCTCCTCCTCCGCCGCCTCTCTCTTCCTTTCATCAACTTTCATCAGCCTGGTGTCACTTGAAAGGCAACGGCTACAGAGGGGGAACGAGGAGGCCTATGTAACGGGGCTTCCTTCTGAAGATGCGCTACATGAATAAAAAAAATAAAAGCCCAAGCGAGGGAAGTTAACCAAGTGAATCAAGCAGTAATCCATCTCAAGCAGGTGCATGATGGCAGGGTTCTTATTTGCGGGTTCTTCTTCTTTTTTTTTTTTTGTAAACCAGCAAACCTAATAGACTGTATGAGAGCTGGGAAAGTCCAACACCTTATTCCAAGTACTGTTTCTACTTCATTCTTGTGTATTTATGCTTTGCTACTCAAATGTCTGTGGTGCCCCTTTTTGTTCCTGCACCCATCTTGGTGGCTGTGGACCATGGGAGAAATGCTGTCATGGTGCTTGGAGCAGCGGAAAGCAATAGGGGATTCTGTGTGAAATTTCATTCATGCGGGACTTGGTTGCACATTTGGCCCTCTTTTTTTCGGGAAGCCAGAGCCAATTTTACGCACCCTTATCTGGCCCCCTTTTCTGGCACAGTACCTACTTCCTCACGGGTCAAAGCAGAGGGCCATTTGCCATGCATGGCGAGAGAGAGAGGAGAGGCTAAGACGGAAACAAAGCAAGAGACCAAGATAGAGATAGACAGCAGAGTTGGCTTGGTGTGCTCTTTGGGGTTTCTCCTTACGCACAGGAACGGGTGCCTCTCCCTCTGTTTCCATGGTAGCAGCTGGCTTTATTAAAATCCCACTCCAGATGCGGCATGACATCCCCCCTCTCACCCAGACACCCACACAACACACACTCTTCCGTGTAACTCTCAGCACACTTTGACCAGCTAGCAATACTATCTGCCATCTTTCCCCCCTCACCCCACTCTACTAGATCTGGGCATGCCACCATCCCAGTATGTTTCCAGCGGTTACGAAACTTGTCAAAAATGAGAGATGGGGCACAGTGCTGCTAAATGAAGCGGAATAGGGTAACCTCCACACGATTTCACACTTCGATAGCCTGTGGCACTGCTGTCACGTAAAGCAGCCCGTCTCAGTGTTCGGTTCGCAACCGCGCAAAACAAGACACCTTTGCCTGGGCGTAAATCAAAGTGGCTTGCCTTGACAATGTCGTTTGCCAGCCTACACAGCCCAGTGCTGATCTATGTTCTGTCTTCAAACACGCTTCCAAATCACACCTGCCACAAAGGTGAGCGCAGAAAGATTACGATCCGGTGTCTCAGGAGAGTTATTTGTGATTTTTAAACATCATTAAAATTGTCGAGATGACGAACAGGGCATGATGAATAGTTATGTTAACTAGGGCTATGTTTATGTTTGCTATCTCACACCCTACCAACAGTCTATTTTCATGCCCTTCCCCCTGCATCATTTAAATATGGTTTCGATGGGCATGGTGGTCTAGAAATTATGGGGTGTGTTTACCTTTACCATGTGGATACCAGGCTCGGTAAAGCTATTAAAATGCTATTACAACTACCTCATGTTCCTACACAGCCATCATATATGTATCTTATTCTGATGGTGGCTTGGATATTTGCTTCACTCCGTTCATTTCTCATTAGTACAGATAAAAGCCCTCCGATTCGATGACTGCAATTTTTTTTTTTTCAATCCTTCTTTTTTCCTCTTAGTCCAGTTAGCATGTGAGAATTTCCTGGCCCATCCAGTGCCATTCAAAAGAGAAGCGCTGGGAATAAAGATTCAAGGACGCGTGTCGGAGAGAATACTAAACACGCTGCTGGGTATTACAAAAAGCCTTGTTACAGGCCAACTCGAACGTGTTTGTATTGCAGGCTTGGATTATGGGGAATGTGACAGGAATGCGCAATTCTGTCAAATGTTGCATGACCTTGCGATGAGGGAGAGGACAACTGTTTGTGCTACAGAGAGGCTATAATAAAAGATGCCACAGATTCATGCCTGCTTGTCCAGTTTGTATTAATAAAGATGATGAGGTCTGAGGTACGAGTGTGTGTATAAAGGAGAGTGACTAATTATATTAAAACTACCAATTAAATTGCTTGGAGCTATGACAATAATAATAATAATAATAATAATTTACTTAAGAAAATTATTTTAGAGTTAATTATTTGGACATTTTTGAGTCATATCCATAATCATCACTTGGAGCAGTGAACTGTAGCTGCATAAAGAGCAATTCAAGTTTTAAATGTAGCAGAAATCGCAGCATTGCAAACTGATTACTGAGGCAGCACAAAGATGGAGACATGGCTCCCCATAGGCTGAATGTGAGGTGAGGAGAGGAATGAATTTGTGTGTAATAAACTGCAATATTGAGATATTTGTAACTGTGGTTCTCCTTCAGTTCAGGTATGAACTAAATCATTCAACCATTAAAATGTTTTCATGAGTCTGTGCAGATGTGTGCTGTCATTCAGTCCAGTAGCCCTTTGGCAACAAGCTTGTAGCCCCCTGTAGGCCTGAGTTTACACAGCAGTCTGATATTTAAACACTGACTTTACCTCTTATTTTCTACAATGCACAGCACAGTAGCAAGGATTTTGCCCCTCTAACATAGCCACTGGCCCTGGCCCATCTCCAACACATTCCCCACTTCCACTATAAATTATGTGGAACCTGCACTGCTGGTACCTGATATGAGAAATAAAATGAGACAGATTTCTGTATTCTGTATTTTTTTATTGCATATTTCATTAGGTTATGTACAGTGCAGGTCATTGCATATCATCATTGAACGATCAGCTAAAACCGTTCAAGTGAGATGCAAATTATTATTATAAAGAAGACATAAGCTTAAGAACAGTGTGCATGGAATGGATTTCCATGGTCAAGCAGCTGCATCCAAGCCATACATCACTAAGCTCAATGCAAAGCTGTGGATGCAGTGGTCTAAAGCACGCCACCACTGGAATATAGAGCTGTGGAGACGGTGTTGTGTGGAGTGATGAATCGCACTTCTCCAGCTGGCAAACTGATGGACGAGTCTGGGTGTGGAGGTTGCCAAAAGAATGGTACTTATCTGATTGCATTGGCCAAGTGTAAAATTTGGTGGAGGGAGGATCATGGTTTTAGGTTGCATTTCAGGAGCTGAGCTTGACCCCTTAGTTCCATTGAAAGGAACTAAGGCTTTGTGGAAACTTTGTGAAACAGTTTGGAGTAGGCCCCTTCCTTTTCCGACATGACTGTGCACCAGTGCACAAAGCAGGGTCAAAAAAGACATGGAGGACAGATTCTGGTTGGATGAACTTGACTGGCCTGCACCTTAACCTGAACATATTTGGGATTAATTAGAGCAGAGACTGAGAACCAGGCCTTCTCGTCCAACACCAGTATGTGACTTCACAAATGTGCTTTTGGATAAATAGCCAAAAAATTCCATAAACACACTCTTAAACCCTTTGTACAGCCTTCCCAGAAAAGTTGAAGCTGTTTTAGCAGCAAAGGGTGGACCAATGTCATATTGAACCCTATGGATTAGGAATGGGATGACATATAAGCTCATATGTGAGTCAAGGCAGGTAAGCGAATGCTATTTACAATATAGTGTATATTTATATATACACATGATGCACCTCCTACCTTTTGCTGTTGACCCAGACCCCTTTATGTGATTGAAAGCGATTGTAAAATCAGATGACTGCTAACCAATCAGTATTAATAAGACTTCAGTGCTGCTATATAGTTAATGATTTGGTGGCATTATCAATTAGGGCTGTAAAGCAAAATATCAACCTATAGACATTAATTGCAGGCACACTGTATGGTTTTTAAATAAAATTTTATTAAAATGATCATTTTAAGGTGGAACACAAACTGAAAACTTAAAAATACCAGTTCCACTCAGAACCAGATGAGGAAAAAAATCTGTTTTGAAGCCGGGGTACAGAATGAAATTATTCGGTCCAAGAAGCTGATTGACTTGCAAATATATTTTACCTTCAATTCCATCCAGCACTGTCAGGATGACTTAAAATGCAAACCACAATACAGGCCTTAGTGGTAGTAAAAGTTAATGCTCTTCTGCCTAAAGGAGGCCAGTCTACCACAGTCATAACTGTAGCTGTGATGACTATGTCCATATATCTTTAAGCATGTAGTGCATTTTTACTGTCAAATAAAAACATATGAGGACACAGGAGGAATGCTGTGAAACACAATTTCTTGACCAAACTCAAGAAAGCATGATGTATATATGCTGCGCTACGGTGGAGAACTTGGTAATAATGTGAAAGTTGAAACACAAGAGATGGCTTTAGAGTTTATATATTTAAAATGAACAAATTATTGTATATTACAGTATAGATTTGTCACAATTTTAAAAATCTGAAATTAATGTGTGAAATATTTGAATAGCGTGCAGTGTCCATGCGGTTGCTTTCTTACATAAATTTATCAGTAGGTTTTCCGAGGACGTGATGAACGTTAGAGCCAAGTTTTAGCTTTATAGGTTCTTGCGAAGACCCAAAGACATTGGAAACTGGAGATGGTGGAGCAATGATGTTGCGATTCTCACTAGCAATGATGAAGATCAACAAGATTAAGAATAAGCGTAAGCGAAGAATGACAGGTTTAAAAGACGAATGTAGGTATGTAAGATGGAGGTGGTTTGGTCATATACAGAGGGATGGGATTTATCAGCAGAAGGACTTTGGTGATGAAGCCTCCAGGCAGGAGGAGGAGAGGAAATCCAAAGAGAAGATTTATGGATGTGGTGAGGGAGGACATTCAGGTGGCTGGGGTGATGGAGAAGGATACTCAGCACAGGGTGAGATGGAGAATAGATCCACTGTTGCACCGCCCTATACTTTTTTATATTTTCTTGCCTGCTATTTACAGACATACATTTGTTTTACAAAAAATCATGGCACCAGAATGAATATGTAACCAGAGGCAGTTTCAACTCAATGATTTCTTCATATAATTTATTTATTTTCTTCCCACATCCACAATGCAAGAGACGACTTCATGATTGGTTGTTGGTCTAAAACATCAACTTACATATATAACTTGAAAAATAATCAAGCCAAAATAAACCGTTTTAACATAATAGGCATCACTTAAAATGTGTACATGCCTTACATAAAAGATGGAGGTTTTGATACCTAATTATGGGTCGAGTGGCGGGGTAGTGGTTAGCACGTCTGCCTTCCAGTGCTGGGGATTCAAGTTTGAATTTTAATCTCGGTGGAGTTTCCATGGTCTCCCTGTGTTCGCATGGATTTCCTATGGTTTCCTTTCACAGTCCAAAATCCATGGATTCAAGCTAAATTGAGTTCTCCAAATTGTGTCTATCCAAATTCTATATAGTGTGTATGTGTTTGTATGAGTAAGTGTGTGCAGAGCAATGGATTAACGTCCAGTCTTGGGTGTATCGGCCCAGCACCCGAAACATCCTACAATGGATGGAACTTTTTTTATTTATAGCCAGTGTCTGTGGAAGAGGTGTGTTTTGAGTAGTTTCTTTAAAATGTTGAGTGACTCTGTATGTTGAGTCTTACAGATGGTGTTGGGAAGGTCGTTCCACCAGTTAGCAGTGGTGAATGAAATGGAGTACCCAGCGATGGATTGCCGCCCTGTCCTGGGTGTATCTGCCCAGCGCCTGAGACGTTCTCCCCTGAATGGGCATGGGGAACCCCCCACGACCCTCATAAAAAAATAAGTGGAAGATAATGAATGAATGAATGGAGGAAATGGATTGAGAATTAATGCCTTGGTAAGTTGGAATCACCAGGCGACATTCATCACTAAGGCTTAGTGAACAAGTCAGAGTGTATTTAGTAAAGATGGACTGAAGGTAAGAAGGGGCAGATCCAGAGACTGTCCTGTAGACCAGAGTTATTACCTCTTACTGAATGCGAGCAGCTACAGGAAGCCAATGGAGCGAGATGAGTAATGGAGAGACATGAGTTCGCTTTGGTTGGTTGAACACAAGTCGTGCTGTGGAGTTTTGATCCAATTGTAGAGGTTTGATTGTTGAAGTTGGGAGACCGGCTAGCAGAGCATTACAATAGTCGAGCCGGCATAGGATGAGGGTCATGTGTAAAAGGGTTGTGGTGGTGTAGTGAGGTACGGTTACGATGCTGGGCTGTCATTCAGAAGAATAATGTTTGAATCTCAAGACCACAATTTGCCAAACTCAAGCAGTGACGGATACAGGAATGCAGAATCATGGCTAACCCCGTGCTCAAAACCCAGTCATCATGATGAGAGAGTTAGTTGTAAGTCACTTTGGATAAAATGGAAATGTAACTTTAAATATGTTAATAAACCTGCTATATGCATTTGCTTCCTGTTAAACAGTAATGAAAAGCATGGATGGTTTTGCAGTATTAATTAATCATTCATTATTGTCTTTGGCAACAGTCTGTGGTTACACATGAAACACTACAGTGTTCAGTTCAGCCTGCAGGCTTCCTGTTGTGTATACCTGCTCCAGGTAAGCAGATAAATCTTTAAAGGAAATGTCAATTATTGCTCATAGCAATATGCTAATTAACGCCGGCCCCCCGCTGTGCATGTCATTCGCCGTGATTTTCAATATATACATCAGTTGGCTTCAGACATCAATCCATCTTGACTGCTATACAGCAGAGATGCAGATAAAAGAGCAGATGTTGGGGGCAATTGGTAAAACCTACATATAGTCTGCATCCACCTAGCCAAGTTGATGGTTTTAAAATGTAGTGTTTCATGAGATCCTTCTCCATATGCTCGCCTGGTAATGGAAGCAAGCCGCACTGCACCGGTGGTTTATATTTGTGAGTGACACTGGAAAATGCATAATTCATTTTCATTTAGAGGAAATCAATTGGGGAGGGGTTGGGGGGGAAAGCGATGCACCAATATCGCCGGGATGCGTGTGAGACAGCTGGATGCACGTGGCTGGGTAATAACATTATATTGGTTCTGTCAGGTAATTTCTACAAGTGTTAGCCACACTGGAGGCTAGGGCGCATTGCAATCACTGCAGAAGGGAGACTAGGGTTGAGGGGATGGAGGTGGTGATGTGGAGTGGGGGCTGTATCGCATCACAGCTCATCCCAAACTATTCTCCAGCTGCCTCCTTCTCCCTGGCCTTGTGAGCACGCTCGGTGTGGGTAATTGCAATCTGGGTTTGACGCTGTAAATAATTGACCCTCTCGACCTGTTACTCTGATGGGATTCTAACTGGGCCTATGACTTTTTGAGGGGAGCGAAGCAATGTGTGTGTATTTGTGTGTGTGTCTGTGTGACTGCTGGGGGGACAGGACTTAGTGTCAGCCAGAGAGATTGAGATCGAAATAGTGAGAGGTGTTTGTGTGTGTATAAATGCCATCAAAGCTTCACTCCTACACAGTCTCTGTTGCCCATTCACTTTAATTTCACTGCAGGGCTGATCCTCACATATTACTTTGCTAGGGATCAGTGTGTGTGTGTGTGTGTGCTTGCCCTTGGCATGTTTCCCACCAATGCAATAGAAACACATACTGCCATCACTAATGGGTGTGAAAGTTCATATGCTTATAGGCATGCTATAGTGCATTTCAATCCTGTTATAGCACATGCTTGTATTATTTTCACAGAAGGGTTTTGTAAAACACAGTACTGAAGATATAGAGAGAAAGAAAAAAGAAATACAACATGCAACTCAATGATTTTAAAGGTCTATATTAAACTGTGGTGGGGGTTTAGCTGTCAGGACATCCGGCAAATGATTAGAAGATTGGGGGCTAAAACCTTGTGAAAATATTGTCACAGTAGACCCTTGAGGTGGGTCTTTAACTGTCTCTGTGTCAGAGGTGCTGTATCCTGTGCTCTGAACTTAACCATTTAATAAGTAGGGATGTATGAGCAGAGGAAAACTAGTATTCTTTATCTGTTTGTTTGTACACTGCTCAAAGGCAAAAAGGGAACACTAAAATAACACATCCTGGATCTCAAAGAATAAAATATTTCAGTTGAAAGAACATACAAATGATCAAAATAGAAATCAAACTTATTATCCCATGGAGGTCTGGATTTGGAATCAAACTTAAAATCAAAGTGGAAAATCAAATGACAGGCTGATCCAACTT
>JAOUQT010000001.1:7628409-7652461 GCA_025769995.1 Xyliphius kryptos | reverse complement strand
ATTCACATAGGACTACATAGTGACCTTGACATTTAGGAAATTGTGTGTTGTTCTCTAATTTTGATCTCCAGTGTATAAGCAAATTAACGGCTTCTGATTGGAAAGTACTTTTGATAAGCAGACATTTTCAGCTGATTAAAACTTATCACAGAAATGCAACTCCACTTTTAGTTATGTAGTTATGTAATATTGTGTAGTGTATATCATGTGTGCTTGTAGTTCATGTAGCACTGTGTGGAAGAAGGTTCAATATTCATGTATGCTTTGTGAAATATGTGTTTTGTGTGTAAGAGCAGCAGTGTGTTACCATGGGTGACGCAGCTCTGTTGAGTGTCCACCTGGAGTCAGTGAGCTCAGAACTACTGCGTCTCCACTCTAGTGAGAAACAGCTTCAGGGTTTTGTAGATGAACTTCAACAGGAGGCCCAAGTTGCAACTGAAAAAGCACAGAACCTGGAAGCACAAATTCGCCAGGATTCCTGCTTTAACACGACGCAAATACAAGACCTGAAGAATCAGCTGCAGCAGTAAGAACATTTTGGCACTTATTTTTACCCTTACACCTTGTTTTAGTGAAATGATTTTTATTCCAAGTTCATTAATAAAATATTCTGGTAATGTCTGATATGGTTTTAGTAAGTCCCATGAACTGCAGGAGCTAAAACAGGCCCATAATGCACTGCAGCAGGATCTGAGTGAGCAGCAGAGTTCCCACCAAAGCACTGTGATGAAACTGCAAGGTGAAAACACAGCAAGTATATGCAAGTTGAAAGAGATGGCTGAGCAGGTTGAGTGGCTGTGTGAACAACAACGTAACTGGATCTGCTGCATTAAAAGGTGTGTCTGTGTTTGTGTGTGTGTGTGCGCGTGTGTGTTTACTTCTGTGCCTGCTAAAAGAAAAACATATACATCAAAGATGAAATTAGTACAATTGCATCCTTTTTCTTTTTCTGTGTGTGTTTGTGCGTGCGTGCGTGTATGTATGTATGTGGGTGGGTGGGTATGTGTAGGTTTAAGGATTGCCTCAATGATGAGAAGGAGTCCTTGGTTCTACAGGTAAACAGGTTGCAGGAAGAATTAGCAGATCTTAGACAGAACCCGAAATCTGAGGCAGTTAGTGAAGAAGAATTACAACCCACAATGCATTGCAACAGGTACAGTATTCGAAACCATAAGGTACATCACACATACATAATTAATATAAATAATATTATTCCATTATTATATCATTATTCCAAACTCAAATTCATATACAATTTTTATGATCGTATGTCCATTACAGAATAGATGAGGCTACCAAAAAGTATAAGATTATAAAATCTTACCTTCACATATTTTCTCTCTGTTGCCAAAGTGGTGTGAAATCCATGAGTTCCAAGAGGCAAAATTTTTTTCGGGACTGACACAATATCCCTCCACTTAAAATGTCTGAGGGAGGCTTCTACGTACAAAACTAGTTTAATCAGTGGGGAAAATGGATATGAGTGGCTGCATCGGTGTAAAAGATGACACCATCACCAACAGCACACAGATTTTAATGAGGGCTGGGAACTACAAACTAATCTTACCCATCACAAAAATAACAGAAACTGCGCTATTAAATGCTCTTAAATCAAACTGACAAAAATAAAGAACTTGATCTCAGAAAAGTAATGTGTTAAAAGGCTGCTGATGTCTAACACATCCGCTAAGTTGTTTACTAAATGGGTGTGATCTTAAAAAAAACATTATGAGTTATTGTTTTGAAGGTGAATAGATTTAATGTCAGAAACTAAGCTGAGACAAGCATCTTTACAAATAACCTAGTCTGTGTGAACATCACTTAATGTATAATTCATTCATTATCTTTCCTTAATCCTCCACAAGGGGTGGGTGGGGGGTGAGATACACCCAGGACAGGGGGCCATCTATCGCTGGGCACACACTCTCGCACAGACACATACACAAAGACTATTAAGAGCAGTAGGTTTACCTTGCTTTTGGACTGTGGGAGCCTCACACGGACCCGGGGAGAACAAGGAAACTCCACCCAGGATCCCCAGCCCTAAAAGGAAAATGTGTTAACCAACTTATGCAATTATAATTTTCTCATTATTGTTTTATATTATCTTTCAGCTGGGATGAGAATGAGTTCTTGGATTTGCAAGTGGAAGCAAACAGGTGGAGAGGACGTTATCAGGAACTCTTCAGCAAATTTACATGCCAAAGTAAAGTAAGTGAGTTTTTGTCGACTCCACCACACTGTATTATCTTGCTCTTCTTGCCATTTTGATGTGTACTGGCTGTATCTGGGTTAGTGCATGCTGTTATTGCAGAAACTGGGCTACCATGTTTTTTCCACACCATGCCAACCATGACATCTCACATCATGATAAACCTGGGGCTCTTTTAATTATTATTGCATTGCAATAGGTGCAGCCACAGATTGCAGCCAAACAAACCCGAATGCCAATTACATCATGCCTGCCATACAGACCTCACTCACACTTGGTGCTATTTCACTCACACTGAGCACTTTATTTAGAGCTGTGCAGTCCTCCAAACCAGCAGGTTAATGCAAGTGTTTACTTCTAAACTAAATGTGTCTCTTTTTGTTCAATGATGATGGTACAGATCTTCACCCACATTTCATTATCTCTAACCCTTTGCCTAATCTTGAATGAGAAGTTTGCACAACACAGACTTTCTTTATCACCTGGCCCCTATATGCCCTTGGCACTTACCACTGCTGTGTAGATTTATCATTTATAGGTGGCTAATCACATGGTGGCATCTTAAAACAACACTCTACCCTCTGATGTGGGACCCTGGTTTTGGAAATACACTACGGGCCTGAAGTTTTATAACAAATTAATATTTACAGTTATTATTGACATTTAAACAATTTATATCCAGTTCATAACATATTCTTGTACTAGGAACAAGTCTTTTAGACTGCATCATTGAAATTTGAAATATTCGGTACATCACACAATGTTTTAGTTTGATATTGTCTCTGTAAAAGGATGGTTTCAAGTTTAAGTCATTTAATTATAAAGCGCTTTTTACAACAGTGTGTTGTCACAAAGCATCTTTAAGCCAGAACCCCCAAAGAGCACACCGTGGCAAGAAAATGCCCTGCTATGATGTTTTTTTTTTTTAGAAGAAACCTTGGGAAGACCAAGGATCAGTGGGGATTTATTCTCCTTAAGTGGCCGGGCAGCATCACAGTGTAGGACAGCCATGTACAGATTGTTTAAAGTTGACGTGTCTATATTTAACAATAGAAAACATTGTATAAACCATATAAGTCCATCCTTAGTCCATCCTCCAGGACTGCAACGCTATTAATCCAATCAAAGTCCAGGTTCCATCCAGTAATCGTGGTTTAACAGTGTCTGAAAAAGTTTGCTGTTTTGCTTTACTTGCATAGGGGACAAACTACATCATTTAGAAGAATACACCCAGGAAAGGCCCCAATCCATCGCTGGGCACACACTTATACACACAGCCACACATTCATACACTATAGAGGGCAATTTAGAGCAATCAATTTACCTTGCATCCATGTTTTTGGAATGTGTAAGGAAACCGGAGAACCCAGAGAAAACCCACACAGACACGGGGAGAACATGCAAACTCCACCCAGATTGGGATTCGAACCGGGAATCCCCAGCGCTGAGAGGCGAATGTGCTAACCACTAAGCCACCATGTCGCCCGATTTATTTATTATTATTATTATTTATTTATTATCTAGTGGAATACCTGTGCTGCGCTACGTGTGAGAACATGATAACAAACTAAAAGTTGAAAAGCAATGGCTTTGAAGTTTATATAATTTAAATGAACGTATATTATAGAGTGAGGTTTGGAGCAATTAAGTCTGAAATAAATATGTGGAATGAATGTCTTGTGAGTTGGGACTACAGTGTCCACATGGTTGCTTTCTTACGTAACTCTATCAGTAGGTTTTTCCAAGGACATGATAAGGAATGACGGAACCAAGTTTCAGCTTTGTAGGTATTTGCAAAGACACCAATCCATCTGAGGTGTTGTGTTGGATGGCAATAGTGTACGAACAATTTAATGTAGGAAAGCGAAAACCCATGAGTTTTTCCAAGGACATCACAGGCAATCACTGTTTCAGCCTTGTACTGTAGGTACTCGGGACGACCCCAATGTGACATTGGAGGTGGTTTGTGTTTAATGGCAATTTCGAACAAAGCATTAAATGTAGGCAGGTGAGAAGTATTTAGTTTTTCCAAGGACATGATAGGAAATTACAATGCCAAACTTCAGCTTTGTAGGTAGTCGGGAGATGAAAGAATTAACAATGAGTCAGTCAGTGAGTCAGTGAGTGAGTGAGAGCTTTGCCTTTTATTAGTATAGATACTCCACGCCCTCTCATACCCTCTTGCTTTTATATAAACAGCAGACTCTCTGTACATTGCATCGTAAATGCTAACCACTATGCCACTGTGTTGCCCATAATTCCTAGTTTTGATTTAATGTATTTTTGCTCTGCATCTTATTCTGGTCCATTGTTTAAGTCCAGTGTTAAACTTAATCCAGGACATTTATTAAAACTTTAATAACTTTAATGCGCCGTGTAGAACTACGGTATTAAATGGTTTAGAGTTTCCTAACCACATTCTTTTATAACTCTATACATTTTAAATAAATAAATAAAGCCCTCATTGTCTGAACGTGACATCCAAGCCGAAGAATCTTCTGACTTAATGATGTTGAACTGATGGTGAACTTGTTGTTTTGCTTTATTTCTTCTTAAGTACTATTTGGTAATTAGGTCTGAGTTTTGTACTTGCTATTCCGTGCATCGTTCGGCTCTTTGTGCTTCAGCAGACTTATCAGCTGACTGACATCATGTGAGACGTTTATCATGTGAAATGCATATTTCATTGGTTGATGAGTTTTTCTCCGCAAGCGAATCTGATAAACTCCTGACAGCTCCACAGGATTAAATGACACTACAAAAATGACTAAATCCCTTATCTGATCAAATTAGAATGCAGGAATGCGTAAAAGCAGGTCTCTGATAAGTTTAAATGAGAACAATCTATAACTCCCTCTATGTTATCATTAAAGCAAACCGCTGCCACAACTCTAAAGCTCACAGACGGAAAGGTGTATTAGAACCTGTCCCTTGTTTGAGCTCATATTTATTCATTTTATCAAAATGATAATTAATACAAAGTTTAAAGGTTTTGTTATAATCAGATTAAAATGCATTAGAGGGGAGGGTTGGGGTTAAGTTTGTTTAGTTTAGTGTTGGTTAGGTAACGGTTGGTTAGGTTAAGGTTAAGTTTGGTTAGGGTTGGTTAGGGTTATGGTTGATTGGGGTTGTTAGGTTGGTGCTACGGTTGGTTAGTTTAAGTTTGTTAGTTTAAGGTTTGTTAGGTTATGATTATGGTTGATTGGGGTTTTGGTTAGTTGAGGGTTGGTTATGGTAAGGTAAGGTTTAGCATTCTGGTTGATTAGAATTATGGTTGATTAGTGTTATAGGAAATTAAGGTGGATTAGGTTAGAGTTATGGTTGTTTAAGTTAGGGATGGTTAGGTTTAAGGTTGGTTAGGTTTGGGTGGATAATGTTAGAGTTACTTAAATTAAGTTAGGGTTGGTTAATTTTAGAGTTGGTTAGTTTGGGGTTGTTTAGATTCGATTTCCTAGGTTAGGGCTGGTTTGGTTAGGGTTAAAGGGGGTTAGGCTTAGTTAAGTTTAGGGGTGATTAGGTTAGGTTGGTCCAGTTATGGTTTGGGTAGGCTGGGGTCAGTTAGGTTATGGTTTGTTGGGTAAGGGTTAGAGTTTGTTAGGGTTAGTAAGGTTTGGGTCGGGTTAGGTTGGGTTGGTCCAGATAAACTAAATACATTTATTTTTAAAAACTAGTGAAGCAAGTATCACAAATGTGCATTAAGCTTTGATTGGTTGCGTTTACCACAGTTGCTCAGTATAGTTATCTGTGTACATGAATCCTTTCTGTCAACTCCCAACTGTCTGTGTATGATTCATTTTGGATACGATTGCACCTCAGATTAGACTCTGAAATCATCTTCTGCAAGCAGATAATCAGATTAGATCCACCTAGACGTTTCTGGTTTATACATGTGTCTGTTACATTTACTTTACATATCCACATTCTTGTAAAAGTTCCAGTTACCAAGTCATTTGTATTTTCTATCGATGCTCCAGGTCATTTTGTGAAAGCTATGAAGTCAGGCTTTGTAACCCAGAGATCCTTTACAAAAAAATCTATATTCCCAGGGAGTGTGCCACCTGCTCGCCCCTAGTAGAGGAAGTAAGAGGAGCTCAGTCACTCTTGACAGGCAAGAGACATTTTGTGCCTGGATGTCCTTGGTTGGCTGCCTGAGTGACACATAGCAGTGGGAGACGATCTTTAGTTGAACGTGGGCGGTGAAGGAAGGCTTCTCCCCAGAGTGCAGTGCAGACGCCCCCGCCACTCGCCCACCACCACACATATATACGCAGACCATCCTGATGAGTAAACTGAATGGTGCCCTTCGCCTGCTTGGATGAATGGATACAGGCACAGCAGCCCCCTCAGTGTGGGCACTGATGACAGAAGAGGACAAAAGGACTACTGAGTTTCTCTACTGCTTCTAGTTTCCTCCCTTTCTCCATCTGTCTGTCTCTCTCTCTCTCTCTGTCAATCATGAACTCTCTGCGCTTCTCTCCATTCTCAGTGCTCTCCCTCTTCTTCTCATTACACATCGAGAGCTGTCTACCTCCTGCCCCTTTTACGTTTTTTAGTTCTCCTCCCTCTGCATACCCAAGAGTGAGGCATAGTACTACTTGACAACGTTTTCCTGTGTTTATTGTCACTAAATAGCCCTCCACAGCAGTCTGGCCCACAACCCGCTGACCATTTTCCTTTTTTTGCCCTCTCCCTCACTCATATCTACGTCCATCTCGGCCACATCACTGTCTCCCACTATCTCTGAGCCACACATGCTCGGATTCTTTCAAACGGGCATATCGCTTCATCTCACTTACTTTTTAGCTTCCCGTCATCAATCTCCGGCTCTTTCTGATGGACGGCAGGGAGGATCCACCTTCTCTCTGTGTTTCTGACTCTATCTGTTCCATCACTCCACTTGTCTTACTCTTCACCCCTATCTGTCATCCACTACGCTTTCTCCACAGCTAGACAGCTTCTGCCAAGTTCTCTTTCTAAGCACCATCAGCCTCTTAAGCGAGGCAAAACACAGACACAGTGCTAAGCCATTTAAAATTCTCATTTACAGCCTGTAAAAAGTAAATACGATGAGCACGGCTGAACGCCAGATGCTGGATTTCTATAGCAGTAAATTAGCAGCATGTTGTGCTGTTTGGCTTGTTGTAAGGCAGGAAGGTGTGAGACAAGGAGAGCTTCTTTAGTTCTAGGAAATGACATCCAGGGAGATTTGACCAGCCTGGGGCTATTACACAGCCATACACATACACGCTTACTACTTTCCATGTCGCTTGACATGCTGCCACTTTTTTACTACAGTCTGATGTTGCGGTAGGGCAATGGGGTGGTGTACAGGTTTCAGAATGTGTCAGGCCCCTTGTTTATGAAGTTCATTCATTATCTTCCACTTAATAATGTTCTAGGGTTGCTTTGGGATTCCCTATGCCCATGCAGGGGAGAATGTCTTAGACCACTCAGACTTATACCATCTCTGATTAAAAGCATCGGCCAACATTTAGTAACTTTATTCACAAAGTTTTGCAATACTTTTTTGCGTGCACCTTTCAAATGAATCACCTGAAAACTTTGCACACTGAGGGTGATCTTTATTGAATACCTTGTGTGGTTCAAAATGAGCAACAGTAACTAATTCTCTTAATAATTTATTATGCGTAACGTATAAGAAACCAATCAGCATGTCCCCTGCTATTTGCTGTAAGAGTGAGGTGTGCTTTGTCTTTGGTGGATTGTGATTTCAGCGGTGTATGTTCCTGAACTGACCATGAGGTTCTCCATTTTAATGCAAACAGTATAGTATATACTATCTATTTGCATGCTTTTTATAAATGCAGTAATCTGTAATAGCGAGCAGTTCTATTCAGCGTTCGGTGGCGTTGAACACGCACCTGTGTTGATGAGTCACCACCAAGATAGCGATGAACGTCTGACTGTTGACGTCTGGAGAGTTTGTTTTCAGTCAGTGGTGCACCCGTGTTTTCTGTTGCAAATATAGAAATATGCCAGAAATAAACCTGAGCACACCTTATTTTGAGATGGCCATGCTTATCGAGGTAGATATGTTCACAAGCACTGTTGCTAAATAGATGACAGGTGGAAGGTGTGAAAATGGCTTTTTGGCAGAGAGTAAGGTAGTAAAAAGCACCACGATGCGCCTTGCCCAGGGTGTATAATAGGACCCTATACGTTGAAGTCATTGACTAGTGTCGTAAATAGGATTTTCATACTCAAGTATTTTATACTTAAATCCTTAAAGTAGCAAAGAAACTTTGTTTTTATTACTTATTTTAAAATGGGTAGTTCCGGTCCTTAAATAAGATTGGCTAAGTCGCTTGTCTAGCCATGGCTTTATTCACAATAACCCACAACTCTGAGTCTCACATTTGTATAAATAAACTGTTTTTCCTAAGTTTTTCGTAAACTGCTTTTTGTTATTTGGCTAGTATTTGAACTCTTTGGACTGGATTATGTCGGGAAAGGCAAGATTATCAGCGATTTTGCTCTCAGTCAACGCATTTATGAATCAAACCTTATTTTTTGTATTCTAGTGTGTTGGTTACCATTTTGTTAAAGCTGGAAGTTGCTTTAGGGCATGCATTATTGTGAATAAACCATGGGAAGATGTGTAACGTCCCTAATAACACCTCTTTCCCGTGGTTTATTCATAATAATGCATGCTCTCTCATGTTTATTATATATGTATTTTTACTTATTCTTAGCTATTCATGGTACTATTCTTTGTATTTAATGAAGTATATGTAGAAACTTGCCTTCCCAAAGTTTAAGATAAACTTATGGCTTGACGATGACAGTTCGTTCAATTATAACTTGACTTCACTGCAAATGGCTTTGATCATTTTGGAAATATATAAATGGTTCGCAGCTGTCACTACACATGAGCAAAGTTTAATCAATGCCTGAGCCACCCGAAACAGGGTAGAGCTCCTGTCCCCAGTGGTTCTCATTCCATCAAGTGTCAACTGTCAAAAAGACAGATAGATGGAGCATTAAAAAGCCCCAGAAAAGTCATTTTCTTTGTTCATTTCACTTCATGGTAAAAAAGGTCAGTTGAGCAAAACCCCTATCCAACTGATCAGATCAGAGATTAGAGACGATTTACAGACAGGGATTTTTAACTATTAAAAACTAATGCTCACCTGATACCAAAGCAGACTTTATAGTAGAGGTGTATAGGTATGCATGTCAGATCAGCCCTGGTTATATATCTTCTATACTTATAAATGCCAAAGCTTTCACTGACTCATTCACTCTTCAATAGTTCTCTCACTTCCCCAGTACCTACAAGGCTGAAATTTGATATCGGGATTCCCTTTGTCCTCATGTCATTGAAAAAAAAATCAAGTTCTTCTTTCCCTCGTTCAATATCTTGTCACATTGAGGTCTTTCTAAATACCTCAATAGGGCTGAAACTTGCCACTGGTACTTGCTTTCCTACATTTGATTGTTTATTCGCTATCACCACCTAATCGCCAACACCTCAGATTGATTAGTGTCTTCACGAGTACCTACAAAGCCACTTGGCTCAGTCATTCCTTGGAAAACCTATTAAGCAACCAGGTGGACATTGTAGTCCCAACTTGCACTATATTCAATCAACATTATTTCATTTTTAATTGCCACAAACCCCAATCTATACAAATATGTTCATTTTAAATAAATGAACTCCAAAGCCATCACAGATTCAAAAACAATTGTGTTCCAACTTTCACGTTGTTCCCAAGTTCTTCAACGTAGCGCAGGACAGGTATTCCACAAGTGTGTTTTTTGTAAAGATCTGCAATAGATAATTTAAAGACAAAAGAGATGTACATGAACATGACAAACAATAGAATTATGGACTAAAGATCTGAGCTTCACAGCAATATTTGAAGTTAAAAGTATAGTACTTGGCACACTGTCACAGGCACAAAGCCGTGTCCACCCAACATAACGAGATTCCACGCTTAAGCTTCTGGCTCGCCATGTTACTGTCATATCAAAGCCAGATCATTCGAAACCTATACATGTAATAATGAGAGGCATCTCATCACTCACACAGCCACACACAAACACACACTATGTTGGCAATTTAGAGCATTCAGGTTGCCTTGAGTCCATGTTTTTTGACTGTGTGAAAAAAAAAAAGCAAGACACTCATGCGGACACAGGGAGAACATGGAAACTACACCCAGATCGGGATTCGCACTGGGAATCCCCAGCTCTGTGAGGTCAAGGTGCTAACCACTAAGCCACTGAGTCACCCACATTATTTAATGGAATAAGAGGAACCTAAAACAAGCTCAGTAGCCATGCTGGCTGTAGATCACTAAGATCTCTTAAGAAAACCAAGTTTTGCTGTGTTTAATTTGCTTGGGGGACCTATCCTACTTTAGCGGCTGAACAACGTTAACGGTTTGTAGCATTGAGAAACAGGTTGTGTAGATAAAGTGTTCAGTAAAAAAAAAAACTGTTACATCGGGTGGCTTAGTGTTAGCACGTTCGCCTATTAGCACTGGGAATTCCCGGTTATTATCTTGGGATGAGTTTCCATGTTCTCCCTGTGTCCGTGTGGGTTCCCCCTGGTTCTCAAGTTTCCTCACACAGTCCAAATACATGTATTCAAAGTAAATTGGCTGCTCTAAATCGCCCCTATAGTCTTTGCGTGTGTAAGTGAGTGGTGCCCAGCGACATATTGGCGCTCTGTCCTGGGTGCATTTGTCCTGCGCAGGACATTTTCCCCTGGAAAATGGAAAATGTTCCCCCCCACCCGGAGGCCACCAAGAGAATTAAGCAGATGAATGAATGAATAAATTAACTTATGAACTCTAATGGATCAATTGATTTATGCAACACAAGATATTTTATAATAAAAAAATGTATTTGAATTTTAGTACTTGCGACCTCCCCACCACCAGAAAGACATACACGTGCACACAGTCCAAAACTGTGCAAGAGGGGATGATGTGTTTCAAGGGAAATATCTTCATGCCCATCCAGGGGAAAATGTTTCCGATGCTAGGAGATACACCCAGGACAGAGCGCCAATCCATTGCTGGGCACACACTCACTCACACAGACATACACACTATATCGGGGCATTTAAGATAGAAGCAGTACAGAGTAGCCAATTCACCTTGAAATCATGTTTTTGGACTGTGGGAAAAATGCAGAATCTTGAGAAAACCTACGCAGACATGGGAAGAACATGGAAACTCAGATCAGGATTCAAACCTGGATCCTCAGGTCTGAGAGGTATATGTACTACCCATTGCCTGGGTATGTACATTGCCTTTTTTATTTTTTATTTAATTTTTGTTATTTTAAAGCAAAATTGAGCCATTTTCCAGCAACTGTGACCAACTTTATATTCGGATTCAGGCAGATTTACTCACTTTTATTGATTTTTAATGCACCTCACTTATAAGCTAGCAGTTTAGGATCCACTGTAAGCAACACACTGTATTTATATTAAAAAAGTCAAACCAAATGCGATAAAGGGTGTGAAAGTTGCATTTTACATGAGCAGAGACAGCAGCTTTACAGCGACCTGTTTTTGGCTCTGGTATTTTATAATTTATTTATTTTGCGTATTAAAGCTAAAGTTATTGTTGTGCTATATAATAAATGTATGGTGTTAGCAAGAACTATCAGGAATTATTAATGCATTCTCTAAACACAAGCATCAGTGAATAAAGAAACAGTTTGAAACTTCTGACCTCAGCATCTGTTCTTTCTCCCACTAACATCATTAACATTCAACGGCCACTTTATTAGGTACAGCTTCTTATTTCAACACTCATTCTAACTCTAGTTTAATATTGTGACATGGGCGTTTTCCATGCCTTTCCAGGGAGACCTTTCGGGCACTGGGCAGATATAACCAGGGCAGGTACATTACTGGGCACACAAAAACACACAGACAAACACACTCACACCGATAAGACACACACTATATTGGAGCAATTTAGAGCAGCCAATTTATCCAAAGTCCATATCTTTTTTATTGTTGCAGAAAACCAAATTCTAAGGAAAACCGAATTCACTTGGAGAACATTTTGGGCGGTGGGTAGCCTGGACAGGGCACATATTTATTGCTGGGCACACAGTATCTCATGCACACAGACGCACACAGACTATAGGGGCAATTTAGAGCAGCCAATTTACCTTGAATCCATGTTTTCGGACTGTGGGAGAAAACCGGAGGAGCCAGAGGAGATCCATGCGGACATGTGGAGAATATGGGAACGCCACCCAGATTTGAGCCGGGATCCCCAGAGACTCGAACATGCTAATCACCAAGCCACGGTGCCACCCGATTCATGAAGATGTTATATTTAAAATTCTAAAGAATTTTCTAAAATTCCTTAATCTATTTAGTATCACAGAGATTTTTAAGATAACTGATCATTATGCTATATGAACTAAAATATTGGGACAAACCACAAAATGTTTACATTCAGGGTTTCTTTTAAGAAATGATTAAAGTGCTCAGTCATACACTGTAGATAACTTTATGCTTCTAGCCCTATAGAAACAGTTTGGGAAACTGATTCCCGAATGACCGTACCCCAGTGCACAATGCATGTTCCCCAAAAAAATCATGGAGGGGTTGACTGGCCTGCACAAAACTCAAAGAAACCTTTAACTAGAAAAAAAAATCCACTGTAGTGATTATTGCTTTTTATAAGGTTTGGGTGTCATAAAGTGGATTTCCAGTCTGTGGAGAAATGCAACAATATCTCTTTAAGAAATCAATGTTTAAAGATGCTTTGATGATAATTAGACTAACAGAGGCAGAGCCCCTGAAATTTGATTGAACCACCCAATGCGGTGTTCCTCATAATGAGGTTAACGCTACATAAAAGACAACACAAGTCATATATCAAGGTTCGGATCATTTACATAAAAGTCTTACATAAGAAGTATTATAGCATCCCAGTATGCAAAACACTTTGCTCTGAGGAGTCCTGCATTATATTGTGATGCATTATTAAGATGGCCTGGAGGACCACCCACAGGCTTCCATAATGATTTGCAATCAATCAAATTGTCAATAAAAACTACAGCAAGAGTCACACCGCTGCTTTTATTCCTCCACTACTCAGCCGATGCGCTCATTTATTCTGTGCCCATCATCCCCATCAAGTTGACCGAACCTGCCACGTAGCAGGGCAGCATTAATCAGTATTAAGTTGAACCTGGTGGCCTTGACATGACAGATCTCACTTGCCCCAACCCCACTCACTTGTCATTCAGTGCATCCCCTGCTTTCGCTTGAACTTGTGCTCTTGAAAAATGAAGAGTGTGATGCATAAGGGGACCTCTGGACACGGCGTGACTGGGTTAGCCTCTTGCGGAGTTCAGCCATTTCCTCTGAGGATAGATAAAAATGCTTCCCATAATGTGGGTGTTAGGTTCTTAGATGGGCATGAAGTTCTCATCTTTTTGTGTATGAAGTGTCATGCAGGCAGTGACACGTCAACGGCGCTTTATTAAAATTCTTCCCGCGGTAGTGGCCCCGATGCTATGAGTCAGCCCCACACTCATCTCTTCTTCCTTCTCTCCCACCTGCTCCAGCGGAGGTCGATCATCTAATGACATGGCCCAAATGTCACTAGCTTTCAGGGGATAAAGAAAAGGGGTCAGTATTTGTGCCTATGCTATGGTGCCTGTGTTTGACACAGTGGTTTTAAAGATTGTCTAATCCTTTTTAAATTGTTGCGCACTTTGTTAGCTTTCGATTACAGCATCGGGTCTCAAAAATCCTGTAAATAATAATGGGTTTATTTCATATTGGACATTGTGAAACCTGTCCAGCAAGTTACTTTGGTCTCTCTCAATATCTAAATAATCCAATAATATAATACCCAAAATATCTAATACCATTCATAATCTTTAGCTACTGATAAGGTGGCTTTGTTGGCCACAGGGACTGACTTACCTAATCGCTAAAAGATGTAACTTCACTCAGCTACAACTGCTTTCCCAACGAGGCAAGATGCCAGCACTGTTACCGCAGCCTTGTTTTAGTATCATGAGAATTGAAATCTATCAATGCAGCACCCCCCCCCCCCGACATAACACTAGAAATTGGCAAGCTTGAACAGTTAAACTAGAAATGTGAGAAATCGATAAAAAGGATCCAGCAAACCACAACCTTCATGACCTGGACCAGAAATGGCAAATAATCATTAACATTCATCACACAGAATCCTGAAGCACAAATTACAGATTACGGGTTTCTTCTCTCCCAAGTCAGAGTCAAAAAGCGCTCATTAGCCGCCAATAAGCGCAAGCGAATTTTGCTCCAAGAAACGAACAGGAAATGTGGAAGGCAATTTATAAAAAAACACAAACGGCATCACAAACCTAAACAACTGAGATTCCCAAATGTTACTTTGCTTCTTATATATTCAGCATTAAATCTGCATATCTAATGCACTGGATGTTATAGAGTCCTGTTTTTCAAGATCAGTTCTAAAGAAAAATTATACAACAATTTTAACAATCTCGTGCACATTATACACTGTTTAATTGCTGTCCATAAATTTTGACATGGATGGAACATGTCTGAATAGCACGGAATATCTCATTGTATACTGCTTGGCCAACCATGTTTTATGACATCACAACTTTGTCCCATTTAGCTCTGTTGCTCTACTCAATTATTATTGCTCAGAGTCATATACTCTGCCTTATCAGTTCTATCTGTTTTTTTTTTATCTGTTTTCTTCGAGGTATGACTAGCACATCAACCATAACACTGTAAGAGCACCGTGCCAACAACAATTTATGGAAAGAACCTGGATTTCTATTGGACCAATGGTTTTGCAGTCCTACATGATGGCCTCACTGAACTGATATAGTTTGTTTTGTAATTTTTGTAAATGGACACCTGATTATCATACAGTCTGTACATGGAGGTCCTGCACTGTTGATGGATCCAGTTCAGAGCATTGGTCCTCACAAGGATTTCAATAAAAAAAGTTAAAAAATAAAAAAAATTCCTGCCACTGTTGCTTTGGCTTGTTCTTTGGGGCTTCTGGCTTGGAAAACTGTAAAGCTGCTTTGTGACAATGTACTGTTGTAAAAAGTGGCATATAAATAAATGAACTTTAACTTGCTCTTAGAGATTCCCACTGACAGATAATTCGCATTAAGGATTATTTTATTTCTGTTATAAGAATGTTGATCAGTTTGTAACCAACACGGTCACAATTTTATATATGTATATATTTGTCTTTTTTACTGACTGTTGTGATATGAAAAGCATTAATACTCTTTTTGGTAAAACTCAGTTTAGTATATTTAAAATATGGTTTATGTTCTATAGCTGATTTTATTATTTTTTACCTAACTTTATTGTTTGTTAATGTTATTCTGTAAATTTACCTTATTTTAACCTGTTGTTGAATCTTATTAGTCCAGTTTATTTTTTGTATGGGTATATATATACAGGGTTTAGACAATAAAACTGAAAGACCTGGTTTTAGACCGCAATAATGTATTAGTATGGTGTAGGGTCTCATTTTGCGGCCAATACAGCATCAATTCGTCTTGGGAATGACATATACAAGTCCTGCACAGTGGTCAGAGGGATTTTAAGCCATGCTTTTTGCAGTATAGTGGCCAGTTTACTATGTGATGCTGGTGGAGGAAAACGTTTCCTGACATTTCGCTTCTCCAAAACACTCCAAGGTGGCTCAATAATATTCAACTTCACTTCACTTCATTAAACCAAACTCTGGTATGTCAACCATACCATAAAGTTCTGTGCATTACAAAACTGTGCTCTTATCCTGCTAATTGCGCCTTCACACTCTGCTCTTACTGGTGCAATATATATATATATATATATACACACACACACACACACACACACACACACACACACACACACACACACGCATACGTATACTACACATACATAATACAGTAACATGTTATTTAGACCATTTGCATTGTGTTGAAAAAAAAACAAAACGAATACAATATAAATACATTTGTAAAGCCTAACACAAAACAATCATTTATAGGTTTAAAGTGTGCTTTATAAATACATTGAATTGAATTTTCACTTCAGGCCTCCGGGGGCGCTCCAACTCACTAATTCCTGGAGACAGGATATAGGAAGTAAGAGTGCACAGTAACAGGAAGTAAGTGAAAGTTTTTTAAACTGCAGGAATTGTTTTCTGGAATCACCTTTCGCCATTAAACAAGATGCATTTTGTCTCTTATAGTGGTGTGAGTATTGGTTGGTTTTGTGCATTTACATATAAACATGTTAACAAATTTGTTGAAATGGTCCAAAAGCATGGTTTAAAAGGGAATTGGCGGCTCTACATTAGTCCCTGTAGTCCCAAGCCTGGGACAATTGGGGTTTTAGCTTGTGACAGATTGTGATAAGATTGTGACAGACACTGACCCTCACAGACTATACATTTTGAGGACAATGGACTGCTTTGGTAGTATAAGTGAATTTGGTTGGGTGGGTGGGTGGGCAGGGGGTTGTGCAGAGGTGCTAATACATTACACAGTTTCATTCAAATGTATTAGTTTGGTGTGCTCTGTGTGTCATTTTTGTATACAAAGCAAATGTTATTAGGGTGGTGGATGATGTTGCGAGTGGATCAGATACCTGTATGTTTTGATTGGTGTTCTCTTCTCTGTCCAGCAACACTTCTGTGTCTGATCCACAACACAACCATTTCAGTATCACTGCAGTACTGAGTATCATCCACCACCGTAATACCACCTTCATGGTGGGGCTTGATCCATGGCAAACATACTGAAGCAGAATAACAATGTATGTAGAGAAAGAGATTAACTACAGAATGGAAATGTACATTTACAGAGCCCAACTACAGTATATGATTAGTAGAACTAAAAAAACAGACAGTAAGTAAGGAACTGAGAATGAATACCTAATAAAATGGTGTGTGTGTGCGTGTGCGTGCATATAAACAGTATATGAGTGAGATCTGTTTTCTCTATTTTCTCTATAAATAAGTTTGAAATGCATATTGGTTTAATTGCTTGTTTGTTATTAAATTAAGTTAAATCAAAAACTCGTTAAATACTGTTTTCATTGTTAAACACATAACTGGTAGAGTTTTAATTTCCACAAATATTCCCACAAATTAGCTTTAATGGTGCAGTTGTTAATTGGTGTCTGTGCAGCAAATTGATCAATCAGCTTCAACATACTCAGTCAATACTAAAGCTTTGGAAATAACTCTTAATTCTCAGTGCCTGACTCACGGCATCGATCTATTTTTAAATTGAAACCTTTTGTATGAATCACATTAGCAAACCAAAGGGCAGGAGTAGACGACATATTCAGATTGTTTACTTGAAAGAGCCCATTGTAGCATGCCAGGACACGAGGACTGGAGACAGGATGTGCCAGACCCAAATATAGATTTTATTAATAAAGTTCAGCATTTGGCTGGATGCTCGGACTGAAGACATGGAGATAAATATCATCATCATCGTTTCAGTGTGTCGTCGGCTCTCCTGCTGCCACTGAGACTGTCTCATCCTTTCCAAATCCCTGCACAGACACACAGATTATTAACCTCGACAAGCCACAGGTGAGCTCCATTACCTCACCTGTCTCCCAGGTGCCGGCGCTCATTCACAAATCCACATCTGATCGCAGCTTCCAAGTCAGAGCCATATAAACAAAAGTTAATGTTTCAGGGTTTTTGCACAAATACTTTGTACTTGATTTGCCTACTAACCCAGTTTGAAGTAAGGCAGCTTACTGATTTGCAGCGTGTATTTTCTTGAGAACAAAATCAAAAATGATTTTCTGATGGTTCAATAACAGACTAACGGAACACCCATGCTGCGCTACGGTCGAAAATTTGATAACAACGTGAAAGAATTATTTTTAAATAAATGATGGCTTTGGAGTTTATATATTTAAAACGAACATATTATTATAAAGTGCGAGTTGTGGAAAATACAAATCTGTTGTGACTAGGGTGTCCAAACGGTTGCTTTCTTACATGAATTTTAGTAGGTTTTGGGACACAATAAGGAATTGCAGGGCCAAGATTCAACTTTGTGGGTACTCACGAAGACGCCAATCCATCCAAATTATTGCGTTCGCTGGCGATAGTGAACGAACAGTCAAAGGTTGGAAACCGAGAACCTGTTTGTTTTTCCAAGGATGTGGTAGGTAATCACGGTGCCACGCTTCAGCCTTTTAAGTACTCAGGAAGACCCTGATGTGACACTGGCGGGGACTTGCATTCAATTATGTTGAACGAACCATCAAATTTAGGATCGTGAGAAGCAGTTATTTTTTTCAAGGCCATGATAGGGAATCATCGTGCCTAGTTTCAGATTTGTAGTTATTCAGGAAGACCCCGACGTGACCCTGGCGGGGTCTTGTGTTTGTGTTATCGGCTAAACCATCAAACTAATGAAGGTGAGAAGTACTTCATTTTTTGTTTTTAGGTTTAAAGGTATTGGTCTGTTGCCATACATTTTGGAAGATTGGTCAGATTTAGTTACTAACCCCGCCCTGGTTGCACCTGTAGTAATTATTACTCCCATCACTAAGTTCTTATAACAACCTTTCTGTCATAGCTGATAGATTTGCCACCGTTGCAATCTTTCAAGGGACATGTCTACCCATTTTCATATTCTGCCCTGCCTTCCTCCTTGTGTGCATATAGGTGCAACTCCATCTGCTGGCAGCGGAACCCCATAAATCATGCAGTTTACTGCTTTTTCTGTGTGCAGTAAGTCGCTAACCAACTGCTGTCCTTCATGTTTTCACCACCATTTCATAGGTGGTGCCTGTTTGAAGCCATGATTGAGAAAGCAGCATCAGGGCCGGCTCGCTCAGTGCTCCCATTTTTGTTACTTTTACTTATTTCATGTCAGGTGCTCAGGCTCTTTGAGGTAAACATGCACATGCATGGTAGTTAGGCGCCCCACCCCCTCCCCGCGACCCTCATAGAGGAATAAGCGGAAGATAATGAATGAATGAATGAATGAATGAATGAAAAGGTTATCAACATAATTGTTGCTCTCAAATTTTGCAATATGGCTGTAATCTTTGTTTGGCAACATTGGGATACCTTTGAAGATCTATCTATCTGTTGTTCTTAGTCACAGAAGCATAGTTGTACAGTCTGCCAAGACGTTGACTTCGTGAATGGCAAGGCAAAAATAGGACCAGCAACGTTATACTGGAGAAGGGCTCAATTACGCGGCGTATGCCACACTGCGGGTCGGCTATTATTTTAGTTAGCTCAGTGTCTAACATCCCACCAACATAAACATGTGATCTGTGTTTTTATTTTTTCCACGTGGCTAAATTTGATTCCTAAAGCTTCCCAAATGTTTCTTCAACGTGTTCTAAACCATTAAATGCACTTTTTTCTAATCATTACTTTTCTATGTCCTCCGAAACTACGATCATTAAATTGAAAAATAGCCTCTTTTATTCTCAGAAATGCTTTCAGGCTGATTTGTGGAGCATGAGCACAGTTCTAGTTTCATGTAGCATCGGTGAGGTTGTCATGGCCGCCTTATAAAAAGCTATTTCTCAGTGATTTTCAGTGACATTGTTCAAGCCAATCACGTTAAAGATGGTATCTCTTTATTGATTCATAGGTGAGAAAATTTAGCAAAAAATTAAGTAGTAAAAATTCAATTAAAATACAATATCCTGTAATTCAACTATATTAATATACAATGACATTAACTTGTGAGCAATAATAACTTGCAGCAAGAGATTATATATATTGGATATAAGGACTAAGTTGCTGAACCATTGGACTGTGGGATCTGCACTATGCTGTGTTCCATTGCCAACCAAGTTGAGATACTTTGGATAAAGGTGTCTGCTGAATCACCAAACTAAATGTAAATGTTTAGCTTAGATGTTGTGTATATGAGTACCTTAAATGGATACTAGTAGTATACACGTGCTGCACTACGGTGAACTTGATAACAGGAAGTTGAAATGCATTTGTTTTTGAATAAGTGACAGCTTTTAAGTTGATATATTTAAAATGAACATTATACAGTAGTGTTTGTGAGAATCAGAAATAAATATGTGTAATAAATGGTGTGAGTTATGGCGGTTGCTTTATCAGTAGGTTTTCCAAGGACACGATAAAGTATGACTGAGCCAAGTTTTTAGCTTTGTAGGTATTCACAAAGCCCCCAGCCTATAGTGAGCGAACAATCGAATGTAGGAAAGTAAGAACCACGGTGCCAAGTTTCACCGTGTAGGTACTTGGAAAGACCTCGAAAACTGGAGGGATCTTGCGTTTGATGGCGAAATCGAGCAAACCATTAAATTAAGGAAAGTGAGAAGCAGTTAATTTTGCTAAAAACGTGATGGGGAATAACGTTGCCAAATTTTAGCCATGTAGGTACTCGGGAGATGAGAATTGGTGATGAGTGTAGCTTTGGCATTCATAGGTATAGATAAAAATATTAATCTGGAAATTCAAATTACGAATCCTTTAAAATTTACCAATATGGTTACCAATATTGAGCAAGGCCCTTATTTCTCTGGTGATGCTGTATCATAGATGGCCCTGTATTTTGATTCCAAAATGCTAAGTAAGGATGCTTGTTGTGATGATGCTTTACTCTTAAATGACCTCATGTAATAGGACTCTACAAACAAAGAACCTTTGTCATTCCCACCGTGGACTCAAACTCAGGACCTTCCTGCTGTGAGGCAGAAGTGCTAATCACTGCACATTTGTTCTCCCAGAGCCATAAAATGTATATAAATTTATATTTGAGGGTGAAACGGTAGCTTAGTGCTTAGCACATTCACCTCTCAGTGCTGGGGATTCCCGGTTCAAATCCCAATCTGAGTTTCCACATTCTCTCTGTGTCTGCTTGGGTTTCTCCAATTCTACAGTCTAAAGTTCTACAGTCTTTTGACTGTTCTCCAGTTTCCTTCCACAGTCCAAAAACATGGATTCAAGGTAAATTGAATGCTCCAAACTGCCCCAAATAGTGTGTGTTTTTGTGAGTGGGTGTGAACCCAGTGATGAATTGGAGCCCTATCCTGCCCAGCACCCAAGACGTTCTCTCCCGGATGGGCAAGGGGAGCCTCACTGCAACCCTGGTACAGAATTCAGCGGAAGATGATGGATGGATAGATTTTAATTTGAATGTTAATGTAAGATAAATCTTTAAACATCCACATGTTACATTAGCAAGACTCAATTACACATAATAAACAAGAAGCTCGTGATCTATCAAAGAATGATCTTGATAAGAATTAGGAACGTTTCCAATGAGGCTGTAAATCTTACGAGAGGCACTTTTAAAATCAGCTCAATGTGACCCATTCCACTACCTGTGTTTGTATAAAAAGCACTTCAATGAGGATAACTAGCTCTATAAGTGGTTTAAAACTGTTGGTCCGCTTTCACAATGGGCTCTGCGATATAAGACATGAAGTGCCACTTGCACTGCAATCAGATTTGAAGAATCCTGGAAGTACATGTTTATTGTACGAGATACAAAAGAAAAATACCCAGTTCAAGTCCACGCTTGAGAAATTGTATTGACCCAGATATGATCAGCCGCAGTGAACGTGAGTCGCTGTTAGCGCGCAAAGGTTATTTTCAAATAACAATCCATAAGCATCACTATCACTGCTGCTCGTTGCTCACTTATTCAGCGGTCATTAATAAATCCTCAACAGTTTTCTGCTGATTTTTTTCTTCTTCCAGGATTAGGGTTGTAATGAAATGGCTCATCTAAAATTAGGCTGCCCTTCTATTGACAGTACAGAAAAGCCTGAATTTGTATTCCTCCACACAGATCAGGTCCTCACCAGAATCAATTTCAACCAGAGAATAAGCTGTGAAATTAAATAGCCTTTAGTCGGATGCGACACTCTCCGAAATGATTCGGACGGACAGTTCGGAAATGTTATGCTTAGGAAAAAAGGGAACGACGCTGTTTGCACACTTTGTGTCTGACTCTTTGCTAAAAACCTTTGGATTGTTGCTTGCAACCCAGCAGCCTTTCTGCATCAGAGGTCGTATGAAAATACCAATTTCAAGCCATGCTGTGGTTTCTGTGCACCGGCTATCAGACACAGAGCAGCTGTGGATTCAGAGTGCCATTTATGAAGGGATTATCACAGATTTGATTGGCAAAGATATATTGGTTCTTTGGAGACTGTCTGCTGCAAGCTGTTAAAATGCATTTTATTTTTTTGTAGCAGAAACCTTTTAGTCCTGACACAAATCATAAGCAGCTCTGTTTCTATCAATAAAACTTTACAAGTCATTTTATAAAATCAAATAGGAATAAGCTCGCAGCATTCATTAGTGGAGTGATGTATCACTGGATACAAGAGTGAACTGCTCTTTTCCAGGACAGGTGAGTGAATAGTTGAAGAGAAAAGACGTGACACTGGTATGCCATCTAGTGGATTGCCGTTCCACTGGCTATTGGTTCCCATACAAAGGGCCACTTTGTTGCAAAAGAGAGGCGATGATGCTGTTTCTATGTTGCACAGAAAGATCAGTGAACAGCTTTTAATTCCCAACGGAGAAGGGCCTTTCAGGGGAATTTCGGAAATGGAATTCATTGCCTGAGCTCTGAGAGGTGATACATGGGGAAATGAAAAGAGAAGAAGAATGCGATTCAGTCACTTCGATGGCATCTGGCTCATAAATCTCTGTAAAAAGGTTTCACCGAGAAAAGGAAAAGCCACTTCGTATTAAGCTTCATTCAAACGGCAAGGCTCCTCGCTAATAATACAACTTTATTTTCCTTTCATCTTCTCTGCTTGTTGTTTATATTGGAATTTGAATTTTAATCTGATTTTACATATTTATGTCTGAATTAACCTTCAAATAACATTAGAAAATAACTGTGTAATTAGTTAATTAAGACTTGGGAAGCACCGCTGTGTAAAATAAAAAAGACGAGCGCTTATAAAGCCATTACCTTTATTGTGCTGCAGATTCATTGCTTCATTCATTTATTGTCATCTGTTTAATCCTCTACTAGGTTCCCCATGCCTAGCCAGGGGAGAACGTTTTGGGCATTTTGGGCAGATACACCCTGGACACAGCGCCAATCTATTGGTAGGCTGAGTTACACACACACACTATGGGGAAATTTAGTGTATTTACCATTAAATCCATTTTTTTCAGTTGTGGGAAGAAAACTGGAGAACCCGGAGGAAACTCACGTGGACACGGGGAGAACATGGAAACTCCACGAGATCGTGATTCTAACCTGGATCCCCAGTGCTAAGAGGTGAATATGCTAATCACTAAGCCGCAAATCAGATTTATGAATTTCATTTCTAAGTAATTGTAAGACAAAATATAAGGCCTTATAAATTTTTCCAGTAGGTTAATAATGTGTTTTAAAGCCTTATGGCATATTCTAAACGTAGGTTGGCATGGTGGCATATTGGTTATCACGTCCCCCTGTCACCACTGGTGATCCAGGCTTGAATCCCGATTTAAGTTTTTATGTTCTTCCCATCTTGTTATGGGTTTTCTCCGGGTTTTCCAATTTCCTTCCACAGTCCAAAAACACAGATTCAAGGTGAATTGCCACATTTTAATTGCCCCATGTAGTGTGTCTGTGTGAATGTGTGACCAGTGATGGGTTGGCACCCTGGATGTGCCCCCACTCATCAATAGGATGAGATGACATTATAGCAGATAATAAGAGTTATTTTAAACATCGACATGCATTAACAAAGTGATTTAAAGTCTTATGAACATTTTATGAATGTGCTATGGATATAAGATTGTTAAACTAATGTGTGTAAATTCCCAGTTTTTTTTCTCACATTTTTGGAATTAAAGATTATATTTA
>JAOUQT010000001.1:7594480-7610474 GCA_025769995.1 Xyliphius kryptos | reverse complement strand
TGTTCCATTCGCACAACAGCAAGTGAAACTGATTCACAATCAGTGTTGCTTCCTAACTGGACAGGTTACTTTCACAGAAGTGTGGTTTACTTGGAGTTACATTCCATTGTTTAAGTGTTCCCTTTATTTTTTTGAGCTGTGTATATTATTTAAAAATTCCATGAGTAGGCCTTTCTTGTGATCCTTTTCCCTGCTATGACTGCATTTCACCAATAGATGGTGAGGTTTTTACAATCTACTTTCTTTCTTTGCTTTCCCTTTTGAGCCTTATTGTCAAAATAAGCGGCCCAAAAAAACTAATAATTTTTGACGGAGGTCCGTCTGTGTGTCTGATATGATGAGAAGCTTGCGGTTTTCAAAGAATGCTAAATTTGTCGTCACTTTACCACGAAGCATGCCAACTACGCCGGCAAGCAATTAATGTGAAAAGGTTAGTGTCTGCACAAAAAATAAGTACTAAGGTAAGTTTTATGCTGATATTCAAATTAGCAAAGCCTAGCTAGCCTTTTGGTGTAGGACAGGTTTTAAGCTAATTCATGGTAGAGACAAAAGATCTGTTGTGTCTGGGGAGAAAAGGCAAATTTAAAAAAAAAGAAAAAAGTCACAGCACAGTGACTCACCATGTGGAACGGTTTGATAAAAATATTGTCAGCTAGTTAAAGAAGAAAGACGGGAGTCTTTTAAATTATATTCAAATTCTGTTCACCTTTAGATCCCATTGTGGCCCGTGAGTCAAAATGTTTACCTACCTCTGAATTAGCCTCTATAATCCTGCTGGTTCCTTTATTCAAGTCCTGTTTTGGGTTTTGGCACCTGTGTAAGAAACTCAGACACAATGAAGACTAAAGACAGAATTTCTACAAATGCCGCATTTGCTGCAGACACTCATATTTATCTGTATGCTGCAGCTGAAACTTTATCTCTCGGCTCACCAAAGACTCCCCTTATTCTATTTCTTTCCTCAGACACACTGACAATTACCACAGGCAAGCAACAGGTGAGATCCATTACCTTTCCTGCTTACCTCACTCTACCCGTCTTTCACAAATCAGTGTAGGATCGTAGAACTGCTGCTATGGAGGCATTTATATAACCGGTTAGGAGGTTTGTCACATGTATAAAACACATTAACAGTTTGAAATCTTAGTAGTGATAATGCATTAAATAAAATATTGCTGAAAGGGAAATGTATCCAATCAGCATAGACAATTAACTAAAGGCTTTTTTTATGTAAATTAACTTTGAAGATCATAAAAGAAGATAAATTAAAATGCGATAAAATAATAAGAACAGGAATGTAATTACACAGGTGTTGAAATCAAAGAGAAATCAAAAGCCTACTGCTGCATTGAAGGCCTTCACTGGTCAGATGGGCTATTTTAGGAAACCGCACACACATACATGCTTGCACATGCGCGTGCGCACACACTTTGCACTCACGCTTCACATATAGATATAAAGCCATATTGCATTAGCCAGTGTGAGAGAATCACAGTCAGAGAAGGCTCGTGCAGAAAGGTTCCCTCCATTGGCTGTTGCCATAACAATAGGGGCGGGGAGGTAAGCAGAGGTGGAGACATAGCCTGATTATAAAATCCTTCACAGAGCCACATTTGCTTCCTGTTTTTTTTTTTTTTTTTTTTCCCCTTTCCATTTTTATTTTCAGTTGTTTCTGTTTGTGCCTAGTCTCTCCCTCCCTCTCTCATTCTCTCCCTCCCGGTCTCTCTCTCCTGACAGTGCCTGTGTGTGTATATGTGTGTGTCTCTCTGTGTGTGTATGGTGGGGGGGGACTTGGATGAAAAGCAGCAGAAGGGAAGGGAGTGCAGGAGCAGCCTGTGGAGACGGGGACGGACAGGGTGAGTGTCCATCACATATCACGCGCGCACACACCTCAAGTTGTGGATTTATCAGTGTGCCAAAGATCCTGGAGGGCCCCAAGTTCCTCTTCCTCCTCCTCTTGGTTTCCTCCTCTTGCTCTCTAACTGGCAGCAGCACAAAGAGAGCCAGCCTCCTGCTCCTCTCCTGCACTCCTGTAAGTATGATCCTCAGTGATACCCGCTTTTTTGGAAACTTGTTGCTTTGATTTGCAGGCGAGTCCTGTCGTGAGAGACGGTGAGAGGTCACTGAGTGCGTTCGTCAGCTAATCGTCCTGAAACACTGTCTAAGTCCAAATGTCTTGTGCTTGTCTCTGGTTTGATGTGCATCATCAGTACACTGTGTGAGTGTGTGGGGGGGTGATTTAAATTTTTGGAGTACTTTGATGCATGACTGTGAATAAACGTGTTTCAGAGGGTGATTGTGAGCTAAACCCAAGGTTATGTCAGAGAAACTGTTGTGATTACATAACTTACCGGCTCAGGATAACACACCTCCTAACTCTATCTCTTCTTTTCAGGCACATGCACAAATCCATATCGCAGTCTTGGAAACTGGTTGTCATTCAATTCTATTTCAGCTACATAAGAACAAAACAAACATTCTATTTGCTTACTCTTTTTTACAAACAAACACACGGCTATAAATAAACCAGCAAAGTATCTTTTAAAGAGAGCTGATCTATAGCTAAGGCTAACTAGCTAGCCTGTATCATCTTCTTGCATCTCCTTTAAAATACAGCAAAATGCTTTTACAAGCTTAAAAAATAACAACGTCCTGTTGGAATAAACAATATTTGGCAAATTTTTCTATGTATACAAATCTAATTCTCAGCCAAGTTCATTGATTTTCAGAGTTTCATTGGGCTTCTTATTTATTGTCTTGATGAAGTGATGACTTGATAAAGATCCACTTGCTAAGCTAACACTTATGGTTGCTATTTATTTGCATTAACAGGCATAAGAAAGCTTACAAAGTAACTAACCAGCAAAAACCCCGTGTCCCTTACCAATGAGTTAGCAGAACTTGCTCCATGATCACAATTCCATTGTTTTAATACATTCAACTTGTATGCATATGATTAAGGAGTTTGGAACATAACATAACCACTTGTGGCAAATTAGATTGTGGGAGAATTTCTGGTCTAGTTTATGGTTCCTGATTGACCGGCCTTGAAAGCTGTATTTTCATACTTGTAAGTTTAGCGTCAGACTCTGTATGAGTATTTAAGATGGATTGGAAAAGCGAACTTTTTGTTCTTCTTATTTTTATTCTCGCACAAAAATGTAAAAGATTACCCCGCAGATTTTAACGTACAATGTGAAATTCGGCAGTATCTTAGTACCCATAACCACTTAGGTTGCTTGTGCTTTTTGGAGCAATGGTGTATGGTTGTCATGCCACGCCCCCTTTTTTGAAGCATTTTTTTTTTCCTCATAGGAATCCATCAATAATCCATTTCCTTTTCTTTTGAATTTCAAACAACTTTACATTGCTTCTTTGCCTTTTGGCTTGTTTTTTGATTGTTTTTTAGCCACATTTATCCTTTACAAGCCAACTTTTTGAAGTCCGTTCATAGACTTCCATTTATAGTTAATTATTGTAGTCTTATAACACATTATGAAGCTTAGTGTTAATATGAAACTCACATAAGATACATAAATGACTAATTCAACATAAAGCTTAGTTTTGTAATGATATTTTGTGTATTTGGGAGGCATGGGGCAGAGTGTTTAGCGCAGCTGCCGGTCAGCACTAGGGGTCCAGGTTTGAATCCTGATTTGGGTGGAGTCTTCATGTTCTCCCATGTCTGTTTGGGTTTCCTCCGGGTTCTCTGATGATCTCCCACTGTTTGAAAACATGAATTCAAGGTGGATTAGCTGCTCTAAATTGCCCCTATCTTAATAGCCCTTACATAGTGTGTGTGTGTTTGTTTTAAGTGAGTATTTGTGCCCGGTGATGGATTTGCATCCTTTCCTTGGCGTATTTGCCCAGAGCCAGAAACATTCTCCCGTGGATAGGCATGGGGAACCCCCCGTAACCCTAATAGAGTATTAAGCAGAAGATAATGGATGTTTGATGTCTTGTAAATGTGCAGGTTGTGTAATTCTCCTCTGATGAGGATGAAACTTTTTGTTTCCAGTATGGTGTGCAATGAATAAGACAGAACTTGGATGTCTATTTCAAACTATTAACTGTTAGGAAGTTTCTAGCTTGTGACTAGTACAAATACTTTGTTTAAATTAAGTTAATGCAATTAATAGCTTAATAAATGATATGTAACTGTCTATATAGAAGTAGCTCAGTTCATTTGAAACTTTAATGAATACACTCGGAAGTATAACAGTTCAACACACACACACACGAAACGATGTTCCCAGAATGCATTTCCTATGATGTGTAGTTTCTCTGTGTTGTTATTGTGTGACACCATGACAACATCAGCCCAGTTTCGGTAGCCTTGTTCCTGTCAAACGTTCTGAACAGCTTCATGCAATTATATTAATATTTCATTAAAGCTTATTAAAAAATCATTTATTAGCGCTGACAATCATAAGAAAGTTTTACTAAGATCACAGGATTAATGCGATAAGTTGTATTTAGGTGGCACGGTGGTGCAAGGGTGAGCAATGGCAGGCAAGAGGACTGCATGTCCTCCCTGTGTCTGCAGAGGTTTTCTTTAGGGTTTATAATGTCCCCCCAAATCCAGAACACATGTTCATAGCTAAGGTAGTTCCAGTCACAGATCTTCAGGAAGGTTGGAACAGGAAGGGCATTCATTTTAAATTGGACCGAGTCGAATATGCAGTATGTGCACCACTGCAGTGACCCCCTAAAAAGAACAGCTGACAAAATATCTCTTTTTTGCTCTTCGTGTTGTCCACATTATCAATTCCACTTTCTGCAAAACTGGACTTTGTAGTGCTACAATTACAGACTGTAATTCAGCTGTTTGTCAACTACAGTCCATACTGTGTTCTTTACTCTGTTCTTATGGTCAAGACCTTAAAAGTACCATCACAGTGCAGATCCATCACAGTCCATCATTTGGTTGGTGCATTATTCCTTTCCCAGCAGGTATTTTAATGAAAAAACTAAAACCCTCTCACCACATCGGTGTCACTGCAGAACTGACAATAAACAATACACCACCCAAATTATACCTGTTCTGTGATGGCCCTGACCAATAGAGACCAGCGAACCAATGGGGGACTTACAAATATAACTGATATAAAGATACAGCAGGATATGTGAAGGGTAACATTGATTGTTTTATTTTTTATTTAGACAGTTCTGACAATTCTGTTTTTGACTTTCATTTTATTTTATTTATTTTTTGACAGTGAGAGAAGGACTGTGGGGTGAGTACATGAACTGAAAGTTTTGGAAATACAGATCATCTGCTGGCCTGCATGGCTAAAAAAAACTGTTTTTGTTTCCAAGCAAAATAATAAAAATAGTAAACACACAGAATTATTACATACGTACTTGCTTAATCTATTAAATTATTTCATATGGATGCAAAGAAGAGATAAGAACATCTTTTACAAATGAGCCCTGAATTGTGTGGAAATGTGTAAATGCTCCTAATGTCTGTTAGCCACTGGTTTACACGCCTAATATCGCTTAAGGCCGCTGGACCGACTCTATCTTTGGTGTTTGCTTTTACCTTTAGCTCGTATAATTCACCGACATGGCCGTGTTGATGCTGCTCAAGAAGCTGATTGCAGATAATTGCACAGTCGAGTTTCGTTGAACGGAGACAAATAAGGGACATTATTGCCAATTTGAGACAAATTGCACCTCACACTGAGCAAGAGTGGGAGAAATTACCTCAGAGGAATGAAACGGGCAAATACCAAAATGAAAAAGCTATTTAAAAGACCCCAGCTTCTTTAGAGTCAATTATCGAGGTGCAGACTGTCAAACATCATCATCTGAACTACTAGGCAAGTTTGATCTTCATGGATTACAGTGCCTCAGTGGGATGAGAACAATGTTTGAGAACAATGAAGAACATTTATTTCCCCTTTACCTGTAATAAATTCAAACAACTAATTGACTGTACGACTGATTAATCATTTAAACACAAAATGCAAATGTCCTAATCAGGAAAAAAAAAATGTATATATATATATATATATATATGTGTGTATATATGTGTATATATATATATATATATATATATATATGATTAGCTGAGCCAGCTGAGCTGAATGACTACTTCATTCATAACGTATCAATGCATAAAATGTGAGAATGTGGTAAAACATTTTTTGAAATCTCATTATCTTCTGCGTAAATCTATATTAGGGGCATGGGTCGCGGAGGGGTTCCTCTTGCCCATCCAGTGCTGATACACCCAGTACAGGGCACCAATCTATCACTGGGCACACACTATACCGTCATTTGATCTTAAATCTTTTTGGACTGAGGAAGAAACCAGAGAAAACCTCCAACCAGATTAGAATTCGAACCTGGATCCTCAGTACTGAGACGCAGACGTTCTTACCACTGTACCACTGTCTATTATTATTATTATCTTTATTAATATTATTCATCTCATTATCTTCAGTTTATTCCCATACAAGTGGTCGCAGAGGGGTTTCCTCATTCCCATCCAGGGTAAAACATTTTGGTCGCTGGGCTGATACATCCAGGACAGTGCACAGACACAGACACACTACATAGAAGTAATTTAGATAGGGGCAATTTACCTTTTACCTTTTTGGACCCCGGAGAACCTGAAGAAAACAGACACAGGGAGAACATTGAAACCCCAGATCGGGATTGAAACGCTGGGAGGCAGATGTATTAACCCCTACACAACTGTGCCACCAGGTTTCATGGGCATCAACCAGACAACCAGAAAGAAATCTGTGCATGTGTGTGTTTGTATTTAATGTTTATCTGGATGACTTTTCTTATTAAAGCTTAGAGTGCCATGAAAGAGCTGAGCTCCAGCCATGTTATTACCATGGTTACGATCAGGCTTTTTTATTTATGCTATGAATTTTATTCAGTCGGTAAATCAAAGTTTTACAGAAAAGAAATGAAAAACTAATCTAATGTTTAAAGTTTTATTAAAACATGAAAACAAATATCCTGGCAAAATGGATTGCTTTATTAACTTTAATAAAAGTGTCTTTATTATTCATTATGCAAACAATTTCACTGACTAGTCATTTTCATAATCTCCCTTCGTTGCTTGAGTGTTTCCCCTGCCGTACAGTCAGAAAAATAAGGCACCAACAAGGCAGCCTTTGCAGGGCACTGGGAATAAAAAGGACCAGAAGTGTTACCTTCCAGCACCACATTAGATTAAACTTGATTGTCATTACACATGTACAAGTTCAAGGTAACGAGATATTGTTAAGCACCTAACTATCTATCAAATTAAAATCTAAATGTTTGTTTGTGGTAGAGGCGCTTGACGTATATCTATTGACACATAGGTAGAATGGAGGTGATGATGCGATGTGCTTTGTGTATAGCGATTGGCACAAAGGAAGAGTGGAGGTGATAATACAAGGCGCTTGACGTATAGCGATTGGCACATGGGTAGAGTTGAGGTGATCACGCGAGGCGCTTGACATATAGTGATTGGCACATGGGTAGAGTGGAGGTAATGCTGTGAGGACCTGGGCGTATAGTGATTGGCATGCGAGTAGAGTGGAGGTGGTGATGCAATGCGCTTGGCGTATAGTGATTGGCGCATGGGTAGACTGGAGGTGATGATGCAATGCAATTGGAGTATAGCAGTTGGAGCACAGGTAGAGTTGAGATGATCACGCAAGGTGCTTGGCGTATAGCGTTTGGCACATGGGTAGAGTGGAGGTAAAGATGCGATGCGCTTGGCGTATAGCAGGCACATGATCACGCGAGGCACTTGGCGTATAGCAGGCGCATGGGTAGAGTGGATGTGATCACGCGAGGCGCTTGGCGTATAGTGATTGGCGCACGGGTACAGTGGAGGTGATAATTGCTTTTCAACTTTCACATTTTCTTTCTTTTTCATTTAACCAGATACAGCTACTATATACATTATGGTAAACATGATATGCAGGGGGGCGGCATGAAGGCTCTCAGCTCTGGGTATTTCCAGTTCGAATCCCAATCTGGGTGTTGTTTCCATGTTCTCCCTGTGTCTGTGTGGGTTTTCTCTGCGTTCTCAGGTTTCCTCCCACAGTCCAAAATGTTTTCAAGGTACACTGACTGCTTAAAATATACTACCCCATGTATAGTCTATCTGCATGTGTGTCTGTAAGTGAGTGGGTGCCCAGCGATGGATTGTCGCCCTGTCTTTGGTGTATTTGCCCAACGCTCGGAACGTTCTTCCCTGGATGGCTTGGGGAACCCACGTGACCCTATTAGAGGATTAAGTGGAGGATAATGAATGAATGAACACAAAGCTAAAAAAAACAAGGCAGTTTGAATGTTTTCGCACCAACACTCACTTTGCGACTGGGTTTATTTAGTCCAAGCTGACATTAGACCTGGAAACAAGGTCAGACTCAACCAGCATGGGCATCAGAGTGCAGGCCGGAGGCAGAGCGAGTCCTTCTTTTCCCTCTACCCCTGTGCATTCTCTCATGCTTCACTTACATTGGTGCTCATGGTCCTGTGCAATAATTGTCCCTTTTAAACACAATGCAAGTCTTACTATTACCATTTTTAATTGGCATGGTAAAGAGAATTCTATTTTTGAAGTGCAGTATTTGTCTGCTGAGCTAAGCGGGGCATTAAAAAAGGGGGCAAAAGAGCAAAAAAAAGCGCAGCAAAGATACTTAAAAGTTGCAAATAGGTTATGGATCCTTAGAACAGAGAGCAATAAAATTTCTACAGAATAGTGTTTTTAATAGATTTCTGTTTTATTTCAAATTAAATAGCTTTTTTTCCACTTGCTCAAGCACACCTTTGGCTAAAACATATAATGCCAGCTTAGTATTGTCGGTTCATGACATCACAATTATAAAGCTTAAGCCATATACTGTATCAATAACTTAACATTGGATGAGGCTTCCTGACATAAACATCTAACTACAAGCAGTATCCTACATATGAACGTCTTACTTTGAATCTTTAAGATACAGTCAATTCAAACAGGAGTTTCTTACCTAATCCTTTTGGGTATTATTTGGACTGCAGGAAAGTATAAATAATTAGGCTTAAAGCAGAAACTTCATACACAATCATCCAGCGTTACATAAGTACCTCTGCAAATAATTAATGTGTTGTGGCATCTTTGCCTAAATTAAATGTTTCCACTGGCTTTCTTATTAAATAAAAAACCACCCTGTTGTTTAAAACACGTGAACTATTTTTCTTTAAGACAGCAGATTCAAGGGCAGCTTGGTGTTTAGCACTTTTGCCTCACAGTGCTGGTGATTCCCGGTTCGAATCCCAATCTGGATGTAGTTTCCATGTTCTTTCCATGTCTTCCTCTTCCTAGTACAGGATTAAGTGGGAGATAATGAATGAATGAACAAAAGATCCATGAAATTGGGAAATAATTCAGTAATTTTCGTATTGACACTTATATCCTTACACTTAGACAACCTTTATATATCTCATCTCTCATTATTATCTTCAGCTTAATCCTCTACTAGGGTTTCAGCAGGGTTCCCCATGTCCATTCAAAATAGAACATTCCGGGCGCTGGGAAGATACACCCAGGACAGGGCCCTGTTCCATCACTGGGCACACACTATATAGGGGCAATTTAAAGCAGACATTTTACCTTGACAAGTTGAATCCATGTTTTTTGGACTATGGAAGGAAACCCCAGCCAGATCAGGATTTGAACCTGGATTGCTACAACCAGCAATCGAACCAGGGACGTCCTTCTATGCCAAACGTATACAAAGAATTTAAATCCTAAAATGAAATTAAAATGTCTTTTTATCACTGCACTAATATTTTATTAAAGTTTGACATACTTCCACTTAAAATAAAAAGGAACTGATTTTTACCTTGCGGTCACTTTGACTCGAGACACACAACATCTATTCTGAATTTCCTGATTGCCATATATATTTTTTTAAAATACAAACACAAAGTAGGACATATAATGCTAATATATTATTACAAAATAACTGTAATCAATGCGCTGTACATGAATAAAACTCTCAATATATTTTCTGGGTAAAGATTTAGCAGGTTTTACTCTTAAATTATTGTTTTTTTTTGGATGCTGTTTCTCTTTTAAATAAATGGATGCTTTGAGTATTCTATAGTAATTAAACATTCCTTTAATCTGATAACTTATGAATAGAGTATGAAGACCATACGTAGTTAAAGGGAATTCATTTAGTTAGATCTTATCATGCTTGTTAATGAACAATCCCTGTAGTATCACAAGCTTGAGATGATGTATCACAGTGGGAAACAAATAACCAAAAAAAATAGTCTTTATTTATTTTCATTCATTATGTTCCACTTAATCCACTATAAGGGTCACAGGGGGGTTTTCCCATGCCTATTCAAGAAAGAACGTCTCGGACACTGTGCAGTTACACCCAGGACAGGGTGCAAATCTATCGTTGGGCATACACCCACTGACCCATTAGCAAATGGCAGCGTGGGTAGAGTGGAGCAGATGACATAGGATGCTTTGCATGTGTTTTCTCCAAGCAGGTAGAGTGGAGAGGATGATGCAGGCGCTTGCTGTATAGTGATTTCCGCATAGGTAAAGAGGAGGACAAGTCGTGGGATGCTTTGTGTGTGTTATCTCTATAGCGATTGGCATGTGGGTAGATTGGAAGGGATGCCGTTGGGTGCTTGGCATGTGTTATCTCTAGTGATCGTGCACAGGTAGAGTGGAGGGGATGAGATAGGCGCTTGGTGTATAGTAATTGGGGGATAGGTAAAGAGGAGGGGAAGTCATGGTGCGGCTAACTTTAACCTAATGCTGTAAGGCATGCTATGGGTTGCACCAGCAGCTCTGGTTTGCTTCCCTAAAACTTTAATGACGATGAAATTTAAGAAAGTAATTTTACCAAATAATAAAATCAGTAAGTGACTTCAGTGAAACGTGCTGTAAAAATGCTCGCCACCCAGGCCTAGAACGGCAATTTTAAATATATGAACTCCAAACCGATTACAAAAACAACTGCATTTTAACTTTAACATCGCTATCAAGTTCTCTAAAAATCTATCAGGACTGTCCAACTTAATAATTAAACTATGATTGCCAATGTAGTGACACTGTGGCTTGATGGTTAGCATGCTCACCTCTCAGCGCTTGGGTTTCCCTGTTCGAATCCCCATCTGATGTTGTTCTCCCTGTGTCTGCGTGAATTTCCTCAAAGTTGTCCAGTTTCATACCACATTCCAAAAAGATGGATTTAAAGAAAATTGACTCCTTTAAATTGCCCCATATAGTGTGTGCGTGCGTGTGTGTGTGGGGGGGGGGGGATGGATTGGCGCCCTGTCCTGGGTGTATCTGCCCAGCGCCTGAGTCGTTCTCTCCTGGATGGGCATGGGGAACCCCATGGCAATCCACGTATAGAATTAAGTGGAGGAAAATGAACGAATGAATACCAATGTCAAGATTCGGTTAGGGTTATGGAATGTGTCTGTAAAAACACTCCTTTATAGGGGGGTCTTGCTAAGTGCCTCTCATTTCTACTTGTTGTCTGTTCCATTTGCACAACTGGAAACAGTGAAACTGATTAACAATCAGTGTTTCTTTATTTTACCGGAAAGGTTGATTTTACAGAAGTGTGTTTGACCTGGAGTTACATAGTCTTGTTTAAGTGCCCCCTCTTATTTTTTTGAGCAGTGTATATAACACAATGATTCAGCATAGCACCAATTTTTCTATGTAATCCAGCATGGCTGATCTGTATACACCTTGTCATTTAATCCTCACATCCAGCACCTCTCAAGCACTTCCTAAGCAAAGTCCATCAGTAACCATTACAAAAAAAACATTAAAAGGCTGATCCCAGATTAGCAGAAATGTGAGAGCCAGGCCGTATGAGGACGTCAGGGAGAATGAGTGCTAATAGTCACACCCCACTGCAAACAGAGCCATACACAGAGCACCAGTGCTGGTTGTTAAACTGTCAACACAATTGCGTTTCACTGAATCATATCTCATTGGGACTATTTAAAGGTCATAAAGTTTGTTCATGGCTTCTGTCAGCGAGGGACCTGAGTGTTCAGCAGTGTACATAATGCTGTTGTAGTTTATAGACCCTCATGTCAGTGATACGCTTGTGTAAGCATCTGGAAAAGTGTTTAAGAGTTCTGTGCTTGCAGAGTTCTAGTAGCATCATCACCATTGTTACTAAAGGAAGAATTAAATAATATCAGTTCGCTATTTCGACGGCATGGTGGCGTAGTGGTTAGTATGTCAGTCTCTCAGTGCTGGGGATCCAGGTTCAAATCCTATTCTGGGTGGAGTTTCCATGTTCTCGCTGTGACCTCTCTGTTCTCCGGCATCCATCCACAGTCAAAAAACATGGATTTATGGTAAATTGGTTTTGCTAAATTGCCGCTATATTTTATGTATATTGAGTAAACGCTCATGGATGTATCTGCCCAGCGCCTGAATGCCACATTGCAACCTGAAGATCCTTGGTTTGATTCCTGGTCCTGCCAAGTGCCCCATGGCAAGTCACCCAACCCCAGTTCCTCCCCAGGCACTGTGTACAAGGCTGTACGTGTGCTCACTTCACCAGTGGGTGTATATATGTGCGTTTCAAGTAATTTAAGCAAAGTAGTTTATTTATAAAGCTCAGTGTTATAAGCTTGAAGCTGAAGAGCAAGCCAAAGGGACAGTGGCAAGAAAAAAAACTTTCACTGCACGGTTGGGTTAAATGGGGAGGACAATTCCTCTGTGTACAACCACAGTGGATAAAATAGATCACTTTATCATTTTATTTTCTTCCCTGTATGGGCGTGACCAAACCCCCATGATCCTAGTAGACGATTAAGCAGAAGATAATGCGATGAGATGATACTGCAGACTGTGGGATGAAACCAGCACTGCTGGTAAAAACCTACAAAGACCAGTTTAGAACATGCACAGTCTAAACTAGGTGGGCTTTACCTGTCCTATCCAAGACGTTCATGCAATTTCAATAATGATCAAACAATAATATTTCAATATATTAGAACTAAAAGCCCCACATTGCGACAATGCTCCCCTTCTCTCACAGAGTTTGCATTACGCATTTGGAGGAAGTGATTTCTTTTATCAGCCAAACCCAGATTTATCAGACTGCCTCTTGGCAAAGCATGAGTCAGCACTTCAGAACATTTCCATTGCACACTTCAGTAAAGGTGTGCTTCACACAGCTGATGGTCAAGATACAGGTGCATGCTGCCCTCAGACCAGCGTGGCTGAACACTCAATACATGAAGCTCAGAACTGCCGTGCAATTTTAACATCTAGACATTTTGAACTTGACGCCCAGTTTTATGGAAGCAGCAGGTGTGTTTTTTTTTAAAAAAAAAAACATTAAAATAAATGGCTGTAACACAACCTCCAAATCTGCTGCCTGCAATGGATGACTGTGACGAACAAGGGTAAGTTAAATGCTTTTCTGACAAATAATTATTTAAAATTAGCAAACCGATCCACAGCATCACATACAACACTTAATTAAGCCCTTTCCCAGGATCATGTTTGCCTCGTCACCGTAAGCTCCAGAAGTATTTATGTAGTCACCATATTGTTGGGCAGAGGGTATAACTATGGTTCCGTGACTAGGAACAATTAATAGCACGTCTCTAAAGGCAAACGAAGGTTACAGTCATGTTGAGCCAAGTTCAAGAGCAACAGTTTTGTCAATAACATTTTTCCAGAAATATGCGGCTGATAGATGAAGGAATTTGTAAAACATTGAAGAAACTGTTGTTTCATGTGAACTGGTGGCCATGTTGGTAAACAAAAGGGGGTGGAGCTCCATCGTGCATGTCTCATGGTTCATGAATATAGTACTTTATATATATTGATTATTTTGCAGGCTGCACATTGGCTTGGTGGTTAGCATGTTTGCCTCTCAGTGCTGGTGATCCCAGTTCAAATCCAAAATTGAGTGTTCCATGCTCTCCAGGTGTCCATGTAGGTGTTCCTCAGGTTTTTTGGTTTTCTCACACAATCTAAAAACATGGATTTAAGGTGAACTAAATTGCCCCATAGTGTGTTTGTGTGAATGAGTAATTATATTCCCAGCTATAGATTGGCACCCTGGCATGGGTGTATCTCAGGATGGGGAACCTCTGCGACCTTAGTTCCTAGTATAGGACTTAGTGGAAGACAATGAGATGAATTGTTTTGTAGCTCCCATTAAACTTACACAGCTATCTGAGGTAACATTACAAATGTAATTTATTTGACCAATGACAAAAACACGCCTTTCTAACCAATGCACAGAGTTCATGAATGAGCAATTCCACTGCTTGCATTCCCAGAATTGATTCTGCTTGGTAAAGTGGCACTGATGCAGCGTTTACTCTGAATGTATGGTCCATACACCCTGTTTGTACTCAATACAACCCACAGCGTTAACAACTGCATCCCGCTTTTCTAGTAATTCCTGTTTGAAGGTCAATACAGTGGACTTTAAATAGGTATTAGTACCAGATTATGGATATTAAAGCCTAAGTACGTGTAAAGGACTACTCAATGGTTCATTCAAAAAAGGGACAACATGTACTTGTACACGTCGAGTGGGAGTTCACATCAGAGACTGGCGTCATTGTCAATCAACGATGAAGCCAAAACAAAAGGGTTTTTACTGTTTGCACAATGAAAGAAAGAGCTTTTTGTTGTGGAATGAGATATCTCTACCATGGGGTACCAAACGGAAGGGGTCATGTAAAACCGGAGGTCATGTTTATTGCCTCATGACAAGGTGGAAGGGCTGAATACAAACACTAGGCCTATTTATTATGCATGCTACTCGCGCTGTCCTTGCTGCATGCATTTCGGGCACATGACACGAGAAAAGCCCGGAGGAAATAGGAAAATTACACAACCCGAAACACCAAGGTTCCATCTAGTCCTCGCTTGTCTAAGAAAGACGGATTAATATTTCAGCGCCAATGTGCATGTTTATTTATGTCCACCACACACGGCAAGACACCAGACGTGACAAATAGCCTTCTTACGCCGTCAACCGTAGCCGAGGTCCAATATTAAGTTGTTCCAGTATCTGTGCCACTCATTTGTCTTGGTTTAGTTGCTCGAATCATGATATGACAGGCTGGAATATTGTATTTGAGGGAACATTCAAGGCAGGATGACCATTCATCTTTCACGACGACATCTCAATTTTCCAGCTATTGGGCTTTTGTGGTATGCAGCGCTAGGTCACTTACGCGGCAGCGCTTTAAGTGAGGATGCCACCTGAGGCTCTGCTAATACGCTATAAAGGCATCATTAGTTGCCCCCTCCTAGCTAAACACACACATATAATTCTCACTTAATCAAGCGCACGTCGCTGAAAAGGGCGAGAGAGGAGAGATGGATGGCTTGTTGCTGGATGGTGATGGAAAGTGAGGCAGAAACTAATCTCCCTGCTCATGGGCAGTGGCAGCGTACATCCTTTCTGCATCATTTATAGTGCACATTGTGCAAATAGATATTTGTTTTTGAAATTTGCCTGGCATTGCAACATTTTAAATTAGATTTTAAATCAGCGTGTATTTTTAGGGCAAGGATGAAATTATCCGGCAGAAGCCCTTACGGCTGACAGACGGAAGCCTTTGAAGATGAATTGTTTTAACTGCGAACCCTCTGGGGTCAAAGAAAAAGTGGGAGGAAACTAAAATTACAGCAAGCTTTTTTTCAAAACTGTAATCTAACATAAAACTTAAAGTCTGACTCTCATCCCCAAATTCTTGGATGCTGTGGTGGTTTAGTGGTTAGCACGTTTGCCTCTCAGAGCTGGTTGATCCAGGTTCGAATTCCAATCAGTTTTGGAGTTACAATGATCTCCCCATGTCTGCGTCTGTTTCATTTACATATTGAGCAGACGCTTTTATCCAAAGCGACTTACAAGAATCCCAACTTGGTTGGGATCAGAACACAGGGTTGATACAGCACCCTGGAGCAATGAGGGTTAAGGGTTTTGCTCAAGGACCCACATTGGTAACTTCAGTG
>JAOUQT010000001.1:7550235-7576010 GCA_025769995.1 Xyliphius kryptos | reverse complement strand
CACGGATGGGTTAAATGTGGAGGACAAATTCCTCTGTGTGTAAGCACAGTAGGCAAAATTAATCACTTTAAACTTTAGTTTTGTTGAGTGATGGCTTTAGAGTTTATATATGTAAAATTGCTATTACTCGTTCTTACTCCCAAGTGGTGAGCATTTTTACAGCATGTTTAATTGATGTCATTTACTGATTTGCTTATTTGGCAAAAGAACTTTCTTTAATTCCACCTTCATTAAAGTTATTTGTCAGATTTGAGACGGTAGAATCTTGCAAAAGTGTGTGGGGATAACCAACTCATAGCTGAACAGATCTGTTCTAGCAAGACCCCCAAAAGAATGCTCAATCTCCATAATCGGTCCGTTTTCTATTAATTTTAAGATGTCCTCTTTGCTGTTGACGTGCAACTTATGGCATCCGTTGAAGCATTAGTTTCACGTTAACCGCCCCTTAGCCTCTACTGTAACTGTGCGCCAAAATCTGAACGCCAAGCACCTAGCGTCTTTCCCGCCCACCCTACCTGCGGGCCTATCGCTATAGAGATGACACACACCAAGCACCTAATATTATTTGTACACACAAAATAAGAAATCAAAATTTAAAAAAGTATATAATATCATGCAATATTTCGAGTTTAATTTTGGGTCAAAATTTCAAAGCAATCGGTGAAGAACTTTTGGAGATTTAAGATAAACAATTCAACTTAGATTTAACAAATAAACATTTACATTTTTATTTATATAAATTAATCTATCAAGACTATCAAATAAAGAGTGTTATATTTAAACAATAAGGTACAAGTGGGCGTGCGTTATTTTGAAAGAGGTGTTATTGGGCACAAAACGCAAGCAGAGTACATTTACACCTCTTCCCGTGGTTTATTCACAATAATGCACAACCTCAAGTGCTTTATTGCTTTTAGAAAATGGGTACCAACACAATATGATTAAAAAAAACAAGGTTTGATTCATATATGAGTTTACTGAAAGCAAAATCGTAAATAAACTCACCTTCCAAGACATAAACCAGTCTGTTTTAAATGACGCTAACTGCTAAATGATGCTGACGCTAAGTAAAAGATTTCCGATTTCTTTAGCAATCCAGTACTGCCATCCATCTAGTGGCTAAATTACAGAATGCAGTTTCTGAAAAAGTTTAGGAGAACAATATATTTTATACCGCACATTTATACGAATGTAAAGTGTTCAGGGTCTGGGTCATTAAGAATTATGTCACAGCTAGACAATCAAGCTCAGCCAATCAGATTTAAAGACCGGAACTTCCCGTTTTATACAATGTTTCATGATCTGATTTAAAAATACCCCACGGCAGACGCCTTGTAAAAAAATTAAGTACGATGTCAGATGCATCATTGATGTGAAAAAGCTAATTTACACTAAGAGGAGGTTGAGCCTGCATTTAAAAGGCTCTTTTTTTTCAGGGGAGTGTTTGTATATGTGTCTGCCCTGCGATGGTCCAGGGTGTTTTCAAGTCGTAACGCCCTATAAGCACTAGTTTTTTAAAAGATTTTTTTGGACTGTTACTTTTAGTTTCACAGAGGTGTTAATTAAAATTATATAATGGTTTCTTTATTACGGCAATAAATGATTGAGGTGTTAATTAAAATGCAAATTAAACCTTCCTTGTAAAGAGAATATTAAAGAGGTGGGGATTTCACTGTGTGATATATACAGATTCATATACATGTTCATATACAGATTCAAGTTTGTGCACCTGTTGTGTTTGTCTGTAAAAAAAAAACATCATCACTAAGAAATGTATTTAAATAGTTCTGTTCTGCAAATTTGTAAAATTCCGCTTTACTAAAAAAAACAAAAAAATATTAATTTATTCATTCATTCTTCAGCATTAGGGTTGGGTGAACAGGAGTTCCCCCATACCCATCCATTTACATTTAGTCATTTAGAAGACACATTTATCCATGGAAAACCATTTGGACACTGTGCAGATACACCTAGGACAGGACACTGCCTTACACACACTCACTCACACGAACACACTCACCATATAGTGCAGACATGTCCAAAGTTTGGCCTGCCAGGCCAATCATTTCGAAATGGCACGGGCTTGTTAAAGCAATAATGCACAAGATGGCATGCATTTGTGTGAATAAACCACGGGGGAAATTGTGCAAGCACGATGTGCAAGTGGACTACAGTTACACACTATAATAAAAAAAAAAAACGAGGTTTGATTCATAAACGCATTGACTGAAAGCAAAAAGGCTAATAAACTTGTCTACCATGACATAATCCAATCTGTTTTTTTTTTTTAAATCAATACTGACAGCAAGTAAAAGATTTTCAGTTTTTTTTAATAATCAATGCTGCCATCTAGTGGCCAAATTACAGCACGTAGATCATAAAAAAAATTGGGAAAATAGAATATTTTTTATCTCGCATTTATACGAATATGTAGCGGTCAGAGGTGTGAGTTATTGAAAATAATATCACGGCTAGACAAGCAGCTCAGCCGGTCAGATTTAAGGACTGGAACTACCCCTTTTATAAAATGGGTTATGTGTGTACGGCTCGCCAGATCTGTCAAAATCAATTAATCATAACAAATGTTTTATGTAATTCCGCTTTTAACCACATGATGCCAGAACCACTGTCTTTGTTTTTCTGAGAATTAAGGACATATCTTCAGATGTTTAGAGGCAGAGGAGAGGCTTTTTTCTTATTTCTTATTTCTATCACATGTAGGTGATAGATGAGCTGCTTAATGTCTTAAATTTAAGGTATTCTATACAGTTTGTTCTGACTCTACAGATATAAAAGAATTTAGAGTTGTTTAAGCCTAAGTGGCTTATATTTAGTAACACTGCCATTTAACAAAAATGAGAAAATGAAAATTGTTTTGTTACCGTGTATTTTTTTTTATATAACTTTTGTGGTGAAAAAAATGTCAGAAGGAATTATTGCACCCCGGGCATCTTCACTTTATTCAAATTTGGCCTTCTTTGCAAAAGTTTGGACACCCCTGATATAGGGTAAATTTAGATAGGGGTAATTAAGAGCGTCCAATTTACCTTGAATCCACACAGACATGGGAAGAACATGCTAATTTTACCCAGCCCTGGATTTAAATCTGGATCCCCAGCGCTGAGAGGCGGCCATGCCAACCGCTAAGCCACCATGCTGCAACTAAAAATTTAAAAAAATTATCTAATGTGAAATGTGTGTGAATGTCATGAGATGACATATATTGTAAATATGATAAATGTGTTTGTTTTGTTGCAGTTTCACTGCTGAAGAACCTAAAACATGCCAACATTGTAACCCTGCATGACATCATTCACACTGACCGCTGTCTCACTCTGGTTTTTGAATATTTGGTGAGGTTTCTTTTCTTATGTTGCATATGTTACATTTCCTATAATGGTAGAATTGATCTGCATAAAACTAGTAATTAAAAAAATGGAGTTAAATGTTGACTGTACAGCCAATGCATTTATTACATCTTTATGATTGGGTTCTTTTTTTGCAGGATAGTGATTTGAAGCAGTACCTTGACAACTGTGGAAACCTCATGAGTATGCACAACGTTAAGGTGCCTCATAGATCTTGCAGTAACCTATCGCTTTCCAATGACAGCAAATCAAATTCCCATATTACTAAATTTATTAATTATCTCTATCTCTTTCTCTCAATATATATAGATATTTATGTTTCAGCTTCTGCGGGGACTGTCCTACTGTCATAAGAGAAAGATTCTACACAGGGACCTCAAACCACAAAATCTGCTCATCAATGAAAAGGGGGAACTCAAGCTCGCTGACTTTGGTGAGAGAGAGTTAAGCACATTACACATGATTTCTTCTGGCTCTTACATAGAGTTTTTGTTTTTTTCTCCACAAAAGCAAGATGTTAAAGCTTGACAAAGCACATACAACTTCACTTGGCCAATTACCTGGTTTCTAAGCAACATCTCTTTCTTGGATGAACAATGTTTATTTTATTTACCGGCTTGTTAGGTCTGGCAAGAGCGAAATCTGTGCCCACAAAGACTTACTCGAATGAGGTGGTGACCTTGTGGTACCGTCCCCCTGATGTCCTACTGGGTTCAACCGAATACTCAACACCCATAGACATGTGGTAAAGCATTACCGACCCACAAACACACACCACACAGCACTAACTTAAGGATTTACACATCAACATCATGTGACCAAAGATTTGAGGACAGCTCCAGTTTTAAACTTGTAGAGTATTCTGGTTTAAAATCAAGGCCATTATTAAATAAATACCAACATGTTATATTTAATGATACAATGAACTTGTTTTTTGACCAAAATATGATCAAGTAGTGTATTTTTCATGGATTAAATGCTTTTTTAAACACTTTCTATGAATGTGGAACTCATAATGCATTAAACGTGCAATCATAAAGCATCATAGATTATTTATAATGCTTTACACTATTTGTTGTAAGCCTCTGTCAATGTACATACATCATAAAGTCATATAGCATTGTAATAATATGACATGAATTTAACAAGTTGACATAATGCCTTATGAAATGAACTTATATTATGATCTCTAATAAGACAGTATGTACTGATATTCATGCATTATCCTTCATAGAGGATATAATGAAAGCACTTTACCTAATAAAAGCCTATAAAGAGAGCTTATAAGTCTTCATCAGCAGTTATGAGCACTTATAAAGTAAGTTTAAAGGAGACATTGGTTTAGCACAAATGTTATAAAGCTTTATGAATTCGGTATCCATAATGCATTATAACTGCATTCCTAAAATAAAAAAAATACACAAGTCTATAAAGAGCATTTATAAATATGAATAATTATGAATAATTTATAAATGTGTTAATAATGCATTATGAATACCGGATTTAAGTGTTATCAAAAAATTGATTAAACAGTTAAACATTTTATAATGTATCATGTCACTTTGTGTTATGAAGCTTTTTGGTGAATTCTTATAACACTTTAGGATTGTGGTTATAGGCAGCCAGACAGATACTTTATCGATCTCAAAGAGAAATTCATGGCAAGAAAAGTGTGAATACTTAATAAAGCTTTATGAATGTGTTTATAATGCATTAAGATTCATACAAAGTGTATACCAAGTGGGACGTGACAAAGTACCTGGCAGTAATTGGCTGGATTGCTAATTATAAACTTACAAGTACAAACACTAGTATGTAACAATCATCAGTAGCTAAAATACATACTGTGCCTTTATTACCTTTTGAATCATTCTAATTAATAATTCTGGCTGTTCTGGTCAATTCAGCTCAAACTGGTTATTACTTTCTACTCCATTCTGAACTTTCGTGCCTTTTTCACATGCATCGTAGCTAAATTTGATAGAAATTGTGATGCAGCCGGCCTCCGAGCCTTTTTGAGTTACACCTACCAACTGTGTGTCTCTAAGCAGAGGTGCTAATCCTGAGAATGAATGAGAAGATGCACTCTCATGCTGCCTTTGGATAATAAGTTGATGAAAGTTTCCTCTCTTGACCAACTCCGAGACCTTACATCTGAAGAATCCATTAGTATTGCGGTTGTTTTCCAATTTGTTGTATTTCTCACGCACTTTTATGCCCCGGAGCACTTGAGTTTTTGATTTCAGTGTCAGACAGAAATATTTTTGAAAACTCAAGCACTACTGTTCAATAAAAAAGGGCTGTGTGGCAGTAATCCAGGGGATTAGCCCAGTAGCCTAATCAATCCATGCGTGACGGCAACCGCATGTCTTTCCCCGATATCTACAGCTCACAGACATCCCATGGCCACCACCCAAATGACAAGAAATCAAAACACGGCATAGAAGCCACGCTTAAATTAACCTTAACCAGAGCCAAAAAAAAACCTGTTAGAATCCATTATTTCATGCGTATTATCCCTGCAATGTGTAAATGTCAAGATTTATTCATTTATTTAAAAAAGAATAGGGTTTTTGCTCAGCATAATGTAATTACATAGCATTCACCCTACTTGTCTCGGATTCAGGGGTGTCGGGTGTATTCTTTATGAACTGGCGACAGGAAGACCCATGTTCCCTGGCTCGACTGTCAAAGAGGAGCTGCACCTAATTTTCCGTCTCATGGGTATGTTTACCTTTTGGAAATAGCAACTTTCTTCAAAATAATTAAAAATGACAGAGCTTTGTAATTGTAATCCCGATCTTTTAAAATGCCTTCTCTTATGCCTTTGAGAGTTGTCATGTTCATGAAGGAGAAAAACCTTCCCACTGCACATGTTCCCAGAGGGTCTTATTTGTTTGTCAATCTGTTTTGCAGACGGCTTGTGAAACTTATTATCACTGCTTGTTCAGAGGATAGGAAGTGATTTTTTTTTAACTTGTCTTTGAACTAGGGACACCAACGGAGGAGACCTGGCCTGGGATTACCGTGAATGAAGAGTTTAAGTCCTACCTTTTCCCCCAGTACAAAACCCAGGCTCTTATAAACCACATTCCCAGGTAATATGAGCCCGGCAGGTGGCAATCCGGATTAGTTTTAGATGTTTACAGAACGACAGACCAGAGCACTTACGAATAAATCATGAGTAACAATTAAGAATTTACATCCTTCAGAAAAAAATTGTGTCACAAATCTATTTTGATGAAATAGTCATGTTGTTTTGTCTTGTTTTGCTTTGTTTTGTCTGGTTCTTGTAAAGCTTTCATAAATAAAACTGAATTGGGCTGCAACTATGGACAATAAATCCTGACTAAAAATGAAGGGCTTACATCCTTCAGATAAGAAATCGTCCAAGTTTCACAAAGCTTTGTAGAGAAAGGGTGTCATTTTATTTTGTCTTGTTTTGCTTTAGTTTGTCTGGTTCTCGTAAAGCCTCAATGAGTTAAATGGAGTGCTGCCACCATGGACATTAATTTATTCATTCATTATCTTCCACTTAATCCTCTATAAGTGTCGTGAGGGTTTCCCCATGCCCATCCAGGGAAGAACATCTTGGGGGCTGGGTAATTTAGAGCAGCCAATTTACCTTGAATCCATGTTTTTGGCCTGTGGGAGGAAACTAACAAGGACACTGGGAGAACATGGAAACACCACCCAGATTGGGATTCGAACCAGGTATCTGATGAGAGGTGAACGTACTAACCTCTAAGCCACCGTGCTTCCCCACTATGGACATACAAAGGGATATTTATGCCTTTTTATCAGAATATTTCTAAATGTTTTAGGCTTTATTTTAACAATCTTCATCGTGCAGTTTGATTCTGGGTGTGGAATGCACAAAACGCATGCACTAATTCTCTTAATTAGGCATGGGTATGTTTTGGGCGGAACTGGCAACAAACCAATCAGCGTGTTATTTGCTATTCCATGTAGGAGCCATGTGCAGTCTGACTTAAGTGCCGCTACCCAGACTCAAAGCGCTGGTCCGTGAGAGTCTGTAAATGTAAATAGATGTGAAAATACAGAAAACGCATTGAATGAGTGTGTATGTTAGCTGTCTTACCCTATATTAGCTGTCTTCTACACCTGGGTGGCAAGCATTTTTACAGCAAGTTTCATTAAAGTCATTCACTGATTTGCGGATTTGGCAAGATAACTTTCCTTAATTCCGTCTTCATTAAAGTTTTCGGGAAGCAAAGCTGTGCTGCTGGATCGGACACATTTAGTCACATGTCCTCTTTGCTGTTGACATGCAACTCATAGCATGCGTTGCCGTTCAACGTTAGCTTCATGCTGCTGTTTTAGCTGCTCTTCTGACATTTCCACTCTACGGCGTCTTTGAGATTCAGCATTACATTACTTTTTTTTTGCTGCAATCTCTTCAGCCATTAGTGGATGCTTCTGTATAGGAGGCATGATACGGCTGCATAGGGTCTGCTGTTAACAGGCACTGTAAAAAGTAGTAATTGTGGCACTGTGGCTTAGTAGTTAGCACATTCCCCTCTCACCTCCAATTTGTTTGGAGTTTCCATGTTCTCCCTGTGTTCGCATGGGTTTCTTTCGGGTTTTTCTAGTTTCCTCCCACAGTCTAAAAATATGGATTCAAGGTAAACTGAATGCTCTAAATTGCCCTAGTCTGTGTGTTCATGTGTGTGGCTGTGTAAGTGTGTGCCCTGCAATGGATTGGTGCCCCATCCAATGGGTGTATCTTCCCATCGCCCGAGATGTTCTCCCCTGGATGAGCATGGGGAACCCCACCGTGACCCTAGCTCAGGATTAAGTGGAAGATAATGATTGAATGGATGATGGATGGATGGATGGATAAATTAGGCCGATTATTTTGTGACATATTAGTTTGTATAAAATATGCAGATATCTTATCTTGTTTGTGTGTGTGTGTGTGTGTGTGTGTGTGTGTGTGTGTGTGTGTGTGTGCCTACAGACTGGACACAGAGGGCATTGACCTCCTTTCAGCTCTTCTACTAGTAAGTCCAGAACATGTGTAACAATCTTCTGCCACACATTCCTCTCACTTTATATCTTATAGTCTGGTTACTTCAGTTTATTATGGGCTTTGTAGTTTATAGCTTTTCTAACTTCTGGTTCTGATAAACTAGCCTGTATACCTCCTGAGTGGATATCCAAAGTTGACTAAGACATTAGAGAACTCACCCCATATATTCCCACCCCATGCTGACTGAGTGTAATCTGCCGTTACATATGGTAAGGGCAATTAGCTAGCAGGTGGCAGCCCAGAGTAAGTCTTTAATCTCTGTGCTTTCTAAGACAAATGAGGCACTCATAGGTGTATGGATCACTCTGATATGAACAAAAAATATACTCCACTAAAACAAAATCTAAAGACTCCACGAGAACCGGGGACACTGCAGGGAAAAGCACTTTTCTCGCATTTAACCCGAGCCATTTAACTCATCAGCTAATTACCATGGCTTTAAAAGGAGAGGGAAACTCAAACATGTGCAGCGCTGAAGTCCCCTAGTTCCAGAGTTTGACACTTTGGTTGTAAAAGGCACTTTATGAAGATGTATGTAAAGCCAAAAATATGTCGACTTCTTATGTAATTTATGAGATCATCTATTTTATCCAGATCAACCATACAGCAGGCATACTGTACATCTTCATAAACAATAACTGTCAGTGGGTTGTACTGAAGAGATGAATGACTTTCAATCTGCCACAGTCCCAGCATACCTCTCCAACAAATCAATTCATCAAATTCCAAGCCCGACTTCAGTTCCCTGGTCCAAAGTTCTATAAGTTCTGAGGAGAAGTAGGTGTCACATTCCAATCGCCTTGAAAGGAACAAAATTGTGATTTTAATTTTTTTTTATAAAGTTATAATTAATAACCAGTTTAATTAAACTCTAAGCCATCTGTGATCCTGGGGTTATGGTTCTGGTGTACCAGATGCTTGATAGTTGAAATGTAATGAGCTTTAAAGGTCACTGTGCTAGCGTTTTTCTGCAGATTTTTGATGTGTGAATAGTTATTTTTATTAAAACATATTACTACATTTGGTTATAAGGCATTTTATTGATTTTACTCTTTGCATAGTCTGGGCTGTAGAATGTATTGTGCAGAACTGTTTTTGCAAAGCACTTGCATTCATAGTTCACAGTGAGCAAAATATTTCGTTTTGCTTTTATTAAATAACATAATGGCAGCAGGAGCATAGAGGAACGAGTTTGGGGAGGGGGCGAAACTGAGGAGGTAATTATTGAAGCAAAAAGGTATGAGAGGGCATGCGTTAGAGTAAATAAATCACAGGAAAGCGTTGTTATTAGGCAAGGTGCAAAGCGGACTACAGTTACACCTTTTGCCCCGTGATTTATTTACAATAATACACGACCTCACGTGCCTTATTGCTTTTAAAAAACGGTTATAAAAAACTGTAGTAAAAAAAACCATATTGTATTACAGTTCTAAAAGTAAACTTTAATTGATGTCTAACAGGACACCATTTTTCCAAAAAATGCCATCTAGTGGCTATATTACAAAAGTGTGCATTATTGTCAATAATTTCACCCGTTTTATAAAGGTATGAAGCTTACCCGCAGCGTAATTAAGCCCTTTTACAGTATTTCATTGCCGCACCTAATCATAAACCTTCTCATCACCTAATCACCTTCTCATCATAAACTCCGGTAGTATTCATGTACACAGAATATTTTTGAGCAGACTATATAACTATGCTTACGTGACTAAAAGCAACGGCTAGCATGCCTCTGAATGTATCTCACTTTTCGTAAACAAAGGTTACCGCCATGTTGTGAAGTTTGAGAGCAACAGTTTCGTCTATTACATTTTTACAGACAGAAACAGTTTATGCAGAAATTTTGTATGACATTCAAAGAATTGTTGTTTCATGTGAAGCGGTGGCCATGTTAGGAAACAAAAGGTGGAAGGGGGAGGGCATTGTGCACATCCCTTGGCTCGGATACTTAGACCTTTTTTATACATAAAGATAATATCACAGCTGGACAAATGGCTCTGACGATCAGATTTTAGGACCAAGACCACTAATTTTCTAAAGGTCTATCACATAAAATGTGGGGAGCAATCACAGCAGTGACAGGAACTTGGAGTGGAGTGGAGTGAAGTGACATCAGCTACATAAGCAAGCAGTTTGCTTACCATGTGGTTTCAAGCAGTTTGAATGCATTTGGGTCCTGCTGCGTTCTTTATTGTGTCCCGTCATGTGACGATGACCTTTTACTTTTTATGAGTTGTTATGGACAGATTTGGGAAGATCGTTCCACCATTATGCAGTGGTGAATGATATGAAGTTTCTTGAAACCATCCAATCCAGTAAATATAGGAGTTGTAAATTAAGGATGTCCGTAATCCCCAGATCTGGACTTGAACACACTATATGGCCCACTTAATACAGAAACTTTGCATAAAAGCTTAATCTATGAATATATTTGTGAATTTCCCTTTGTTCTAGATGTAATTTCATATCTGGATAATTGACACCCTTATGTCATATACTCTGGTTAACATTAAAACATTGCAAAATTCATTAACGTCTTATTAATTATGGCTTGTTTAGGTCCTTTACTGTGCATTATAGCCACCAGCGATGATGTAATTGCCCACCAATCTCCTTTAGTCCATCCTACTGATGTTAGCTCACTTAACTAAGGCCCTTTTTTCTCTGTGTGCACTCGCACCACATGCAGCAAGTAAGAAAGGTGACCTGTCACATTGATGAAGGACTGTAGCGTGCCGCCGAGCGTGTGATCCGTTACCAGAGACGGCGCCCTTAATGAGTCCGAACCTCACACCTGTTTCTCATCAAACCCCACCGAGCGTACGCATAGCAGACGATTGCTCTAACGCGAGACAATTTTATACTTCGTGAAACATGACAGCTGTGTGACGGACGCTTCATTTTCGCAGGCGTTTATTTGGATGGCTGAGGGACTGATAGGTCAGCCTTCTTATGCTAATGCTAGCGTCCAGCTATTAACAAGGAATGGCATGAAAAGCAGGATCGGAGGCTCATTAACGTGCACCTGTGGAGCAAATGTGTTGAACACATACATAACAATCAGAGATGCACACAGCAGACTCAGTACCGCAAAGCAGGCAGATGCATCAATGGAAATGACTTACCCTGGCAGCTCTCATGGGGCCTGAACTAAAACGTCTGCTGTTGCAAGAGATGGAAAGCGAGACTGCACAGAGACTGCATTTGCACACTGAAAGTTCTTTTTAAAAGACCCTAATAGAGGAAATGTATATAAATGCACTTCCCTGGCTCTTTATTACCCAGGGAATAACTGCCATCTAAGAAAGCAGTTTCCTCACTTTATTAGTTCAAGAAAAATGTGTTGGATGAATCATTGCCAGCACAAGAAGACCAGGTTAACACGTCTTTGACCTTCAGAAACAGAACTCATCTAAAGGGCATTGTAATCTAAAACAATTTTTCTTTTGACAGATGTGTTTGAAGGTAAATGGGGACCATAAATTATGTAATTCATTATAGAAATAACATTTGACAGGGACAGGAGGAAGGAGCACATGCATGGACCTGCACAGCCACTGGACTACATGAAAAGTAGGATGAGGATTCGAAAATTGGGGGGTGAAGTTTCCATGTTCTCCTCGTATCCATGTGGGTTTCCTTCAGGTTCTTTGTTTTTTCCTTTCACAGTCCAAAAACATGAATTCAAGGTAAATTGCTCTAAATTGCCCCATATATTATTTGTTTCTGTGTAAGTAAGTGTGTTCCCAGTCATGGATTAGCTCTCTGTCCTTGGTTTATCTGCCCAACGCCCCAAATGATTTACCGTCGATAGATTGTAGAGTAGAGGATTATGCGGAAGATAATAAATATATTAATAAATGATAGGCGTATAGGAGTTCGAGTGAAAACACTGAGGCAAGTTAGCCATAAATCCCTAAGAGGGAAACCTTCTTCAATTAAGCACCATTGAATCACTGAATCAACTCCGGCTGCATCAACTGAGTCCTTAACTTTAAGGGCTAGTAAAAAACTGCCCACTTAACAGTGTCTGTTTGTCGATGCTGTTCATTAGTGTCCAGTAACCCCCACAATATTATGAAGCATTGTGAAAAGGTGTCACAAATGCGCTGCAGAACCCAACCGGAAGCACTCAGGTGCAGAGAGGAACCTGGTGCTGGGTAGCAGAATATTAAGCTTTATTTGCAACAAAAAGCACAAAACACGGGGAACCGAACAATGGGACCTAAAATAAAAGACCTGCATCAGACACAGGGCTTAAATAATAGAACACAGAAACCAGAACACGAACTAATGAAAAAGCTCAGTTAATTAACAAATAACTGAGTACTAATAAACCTAAATAAGCATTAAGCTTAATAATTGAGCTAAATAAGCTTAATAATTGAGCGTGAAGTGTAAAAGAAACAAAGGGTCAGGTGAGGTGACTACGACACCTGACAACCCCCTCCTTTAAGAGGCGTGCAACATGGTGAAGCACCAAACATAAAAATCCTGGGGGGATCATGGGGGCTGCCCCCTGGTGACAAGAGGTGGCCGGTCCTTGGGACTGAGCTCTGGTGGGCGAGTGAGAGAGCCGAGAGGTAGAGAGCTGCTCTTAGGCGGACATGTCGTCAGGGAGCCGAGTGTCAGAGACTTCACGATATATCAGGTATCGAATGCACATCACCTGACTGCACATCATGTGCACTTCCTCCTCAGTTAATAAGCTTATTTAGGTTTATTAGTACTCGTTTATTAGTTAATTAACTGAGTTATTTCATTGGATCGTGTGCGTGTTCCGGTTCCTGTGGTCTGTTATTTAAGCCCCGTGTTACCCTAAGTTTGATGAACTTCTTTTATTTTAGGTTGTTTGGGTTTCCTGTGTTTAGTGCATTTTGTGCTTTTTTGCGGTTGGGAAAAGAAAGCTTTTTTTTTCTGCAACCTGTCATCCTGGCTACTCCCTGCGCCAGAGCACTTCCTTTTGGGTTCCGCGGCGCAAACCATGACAAAAGGTTTTAGGTTTTTACAATGAATTCGTATGTCCCAACCCTCGCCCTAAATATACATTACTGGTCAAAAATTTTAACAAATGAAAATGAAATGATATCTATAAATTTGAATTTCATTGTAAGCCAAATTTAACAAATCTCATCTCATTTTCTTCTGATTAATACTACACTAGGAAATAGGAGTGAAAGAGAAAGCACTGTGGGCACTGGGCAGATGCACCCAGTACAGAGTGCCAGTCCTTCACTGGGCACAAACTCAATCACACAGACAAACACTATATGGGGCAATTTAGAGCAGCCAATTGAATCCATGTTTTAAACTGTAACGTTAAAGATTACATAGTAAAAGTCTTATCTCATTATCTTCAGGTATATTGCAGGTGGGTTGCCATGCATATCCGGTGGAGCATCCATCATAGGGCACACACTCACACTATATAGGGACAATTTAGAGCAGCTAGTTCAACTTGAATCCATGTTTTAGGACTGTGAGAGTAAACCGGGGAACACAGAACACATGGAGAACATGAAAATTCCAGATTGGGATTCGAATCTTTGCCACCTGTGCTGAGAGGCAGATATGCTAACCACTAAGCCACTGTGCAACCCATTATTACATAAATTACTAGAAACATTGGCATTTAATTCTAAACTGCATCTCATTTCCATTTTGATTGGTCATTTTGTTCCCATAATCAGAGAATGTTGATTGGTTTCTAGGTTGCAGTTGCCCTGTGGGGTTAACGTGCTGTTTTTTTGTGGTCTGTGAGCTATTTCTGTCATTGTGGGTAAAGTCTGCTGTTCTGTGTGTTCTGCATTGTGACATTGCTGTAATGAGCTGAATGTTTGGAGAAGTCTGAAAATGGTTATTAACATACAAGTGAGAGAGGGATGTCGGACCTCCACTTCTGTTTCTATCACACACAGTGCTTCAGAGGAAGCCTGCTGAAAATATTTTACAAAATTCCAACAAATACTTATACTTAAAATCTTTTTAGAGTCTAATCCACACACTACGGGCGTTTTATATAAACATATGTCTGTTAAATTCATATCATTTTCTATTGTACAGTGGGGCCAAAAGTATTTTGTCAGCCACTGATAATGCAAGTTCTCCTACTTAAAAAAGTGAGAGAGGACTGTAGTTTTTATCATAGGTACACTTCCACTGTGAGAGACAAAATGTGACAACAAAAACTCAAGCAATCACATTGTAGGATTTTTTAAGAATTTATTAAATTATAATGGGAAGTATGTATTTGGTCACCCACAAACAAGCAATATTTCTGGCTCTCATAGACCTGTAACTTATTCATTAAGAATCTATTTAGTTCTCAACCTATTACCTGCAGTAATGGCACCTGTTTGACCTCATTATCTGTATGAAAAACACCTGGCCACAGCCTGAAACAGTCAGACTCCAAACTCAAGCACGGCCAAGCTTAAAGAGCTGTTGAAGAACACCAAGAAGAAAATTGTAGATCTGCAGCAGGCTGGGAAGAGTGAATCTACAATAGGCAAGTAGGTTGGTGTGAATAAATCAATTGTGAAAGCAACAATAAGAAAATGGAAGCCATACAAGATCATTGATAATCTCCCTCAACCCCATGCAAGAGCTCATCCTAAATGATCATGAGAACGCTGAGCAAAAATCCCAGAACTACACAGAGGGACCTGATGAATGACCTGCAGAGAGCTGGGACCAAAGTAACAAAGCCTATCGTCAGTAACACACTACGCAGAGAGGGACTCAAATCCTGCAGGGCCAGGCGTGTCCCCCGACTTAAGCCAGTACAGATACAGGCCCGTCTGAAGTTTGCCAAGAGTAAATGGATTATCCAGAAGAGGACTGGAAGAATATTGTGTGGTCTGATAAAACCCAAATCAAACTTTTTGGTATAAACAAAAAATCTCCATCCATCAGTGAGAGCATTGAAGATGGAATGTGGCTGGGTCTTCCAGCATGACAATAATCTCAAACACACCGCTCGGGCCACGAAGGTTTAGCTCTGTAAAAAGCATTTCAAGGTCCTGGAGAGGCCTAACCTGTCTCCAGACGTTAACCCCATAAAAAAATTTTGGAGGAACTTGAAAGTCCCTGTTGCCCAGCGATAGCCCCAAAGCATCACTGCTCTAAAGGGGATCTTTATGATGAAATGGATTAAAATAGCAGCTATAGTGTGTGCAAACCTGCAAAAGACTTTGACCCACGTATTACCAACCAAGGTTATGTTACAAAGTATTAAACTGAACTGTTGTTATAGAAGAAATACTTATTTTCCACCATAAATTACAAATACAGCTTTAAAAATCCTACAATGTGATTTCCTGGATTTTTTTTTCTCATTTTGTCTCTCACAGTTAAATTGTACCTATGATGAAAATTACAAACCCATCTCATTTTTCTAAGTAAGATGAACTTGCACAATCAAGAATGACTAAATATCCCCACTGAAACTTACATTCTATTCTGTTTCTTTAATACCTGACCTTAGTATGATACCAGGAAAAGGATCTCTGCAGAAGCCTCACTGAAACACACTTACTTCCTCAGTCTAGGAGAGAACATCCACGCCTTACCGGACAGTGAGTAGATTCTTTAATGCCTTGTTTTTATTGGGGTTTGAATGGGGTTTTAACATTCTGTAAAACATCTCGGTTCTTTCAGCTGCCTCAGTTTTTTCACTTAAAGAAGTGCAGCTGCAGAAGGATCCTGGTCATCGCAGCTCTGTCTTTCATCCAGGTACGACTTAACCATCTCCTGTTATCAATACAGCTGGCTGAAAGTCAAGTCAAGTTAACTGATTAGATAATGAGCATAGTTTAGTGACATGATGTGATTTACAGTATGTTTGGACAACACAGTATCACATTTTTCCACTTAGTATATAGAATTACATCCATCTGTTTGTGGACTGCAATACATTCTATGTAAGTTCTCTTTACTGTAATATTTAGAACAGCCAATCTGCCCATTGTGTCTACCTGGTGTTTGTCTCTAGTGAGTGAAGGGATAGGCTATTGTGATAAACTCTTTGAGTTATATTGGCTTAGAAAAAAAAATTACGGTTATTATCGTAAAGTTTGGGTCACAAGGTGGTTTATTGGTTAGCACGTTCAATTTTCAGTTCTGGGGTTCCAGGTTCGAATCATGCCACAGTTTAGAAACATGGATTTAAGGTAAATTGGATGCTCTAAATTTCCCCTATATAGAGTGTGTGAATAATAGATAATAGATGTGAATAATTCTGCTTAATCCTCTTGTAGTGTCGCGGAGGGTTTCCACATACCTATCTTGAACTTTTCAGGTGTTGATACAGATACACCAAGGACAGGGCGTCAATTTATCAATGGGCACAAGCTCACTCACACACATAGACAGGGGCAATTTAAAGCATCCAGTTTACCTTGAATCCATTTTTTGGACTGTGGGAGGAAACCAGAGAAACTGCAGTAAACCCACATGGCAACACCACCCAGATAGTGAACCTGGATCCCCAGCACTAAGAAGTGGAAACGCTAACCACTTAGCCACCCTGCCTCCCTGGATAAATTAAAAAGTTTGGTATTTATTTATTTTTTATATTGATTTATTTATAATTCATACTAACACAACATCTGTGATTTAATTTCGCTGAATTCAGGTCGAGGGAAGAACCGCAGACAAAGTATATTCTAACGCTTCAAATGGGGTGCAGTCTGAGAAGCAGGAAGACGCTCTGATGACGTGAACGGCAGAAGGTTGAACCAAACGGCTTAGCTGTATTCCAAAACGTCTTCTTACTAATGAGCAGGAAGTCAGTGGTTTTAAGACTTTAACTATTATTATTGATGTTTTGTTAGATTAGCCATAATTACAATGCTGACCAGATGTTATTCTTGGCTAGCCACTGTCTTTCCTCCACATTTTCGTTACTGACTATCTGGATCTTTAAAGATGGAACAAACAGAAAAGTATTTGAATATAATAATCGATCGGTGGTTTAAATCAGACTGTTGTTTCTGCACAAATTTTGTCCTTTTTACTCTGTACTCTAATAGTCAGGACCTCTGAAGAGCAGGTATTATTTGGTTTGTGGCTGATCCCGAGCACAGAGTGACAATGACAACGTGGTGGTGTAAAAGTGTGTGTTGTGCTGGCATAAGTGGATCAGACACAGCTGTGCTGCTGGAGTTTTAACCATCGTGTTCATTTAATATTTATCTTATTGCTTTACATTGTGGATGTAAAATCAAACACAGTAGCTCATCTGTTGCTACAGTTTGTGTTAGTCATTCTCTAATCTTTCATTTTGCACATGATGCAGATACAGAGAGCTGGTGGCTGGACATTTTTGATGTCTTTTGTCTTCTCAGTGCAGAAGTGACACTGAGGTGATTAAATATCCAGCAACACCGGCAAGTCATTTCTAACATGTTTTAGTTTTGTGTTTTTCGCTTCTGTATCATTTAAATCAACCCCAAAATTTAAGAATTAACAACATTCCGCATCATTTGAAGCCCTGAACACTAATGGATACACATGATTATTTTGTATCTGTTATGGCTCTGATGGCTGCCAACCCATCCCAGCCCATGGGAAGGGTGTGGTAGCTTAGTGGTGAGGGTATTGGACTATTATTATAAAGGTTGTGTGTTCAAATCCCCTGTCCACTGAAATTACCTATGTGGGTCCTTGAGCAAGACCCTCAACCCTCATTGCTCCAGGGATTCTGTATGTAACCCTGTGTTATGGCCCCAATTGGGATATTTGTAAGTCGATTTGGAAAAAACATCAGCTAAATGACCAACACTAAATGTGGAGTACTTACCCTTGACCCAACCTGTTCGTAGTGTTTTCTTATCCTATTATTTGGACACGTCCACATTACATCTACATGAGTCAGTGTTTCTTTTGCTCTAACAACATCAACCTATAACAGCATCCACTCTTCTGGATATCTGTACACAAGAGTGTGTCTCTGTAAACTTTCGCTCATTTCCCCAGAAGACCATTTGGTAAGTGACACTGATTTTGGCTGATCATGGATGAAGTGGCCATTCCAATTCATCCCAATGGTGTTTATTGGGTTTGAGGTCAGAACTCTGTTTGGGCCAGTCACGTTCTTCCACACCAAACTCACCCAATCGTGTCAGATAAGTAGATAACCATGCAATAACATGTGTATATATAAATATATACACATACATTGGGATAGGTTTAGCTCACATTATGTCTTAAGAAAGCTTAAAAGTGGGTTAAGAGGCTTCAAGCAAGACCAGTTTAATCCATCCAGCAATTGATTACATTTCCTGGCTGATGAGATCCAATTCTTTTCTCATTATCTCAGTATACCAGTGTGAACAGTCCGGTAAAATCAATCATCAGTCTACGGGGTCATTCATTCAAACTTGTCTTATTTACTGACCATCGTCATTTCATATGTTTCCCTCGCTGATTAATATTTCCCTCACGCGTCTGAAGGTGCCTTTAACAACGTCGAATATGATGGGCTCGACCGTTTCTTTTAGAATAATACATCCTGTTTGTATAAGCTGTGTAAACCTTGGCAACAATTGCACACGGAGTATTGTTGTGTAGGATGAAGTGCTCAACTGTGTTTGCACATGGCATTCAAGTGTCCTCAATTTTGTCTTACTGTTGTTTTGTAATTGAACTTTAAGCACACTATATATTTGTAGTCGGAGTCAAAGCACAGAATCATAGTGATGTGGTGGATTGAATTTTAAGTACACAGATGTAAAGGGAGCAAAAGAGAGAATTAGTAAATGAGAGCTTGGCTGCATTCCAATACTGTTTTTACATGCCTTTGCTAATTCCCCTCGACGTCCTCTTATTGGCATCCCCATCGCTTTTTTCATGGAATCTGTCTTTTGATGGGTTTCATATAAATATTACCATCACCAGAGAACTACCCCTGACCTCTTAGAGCGATTCAAGTAAAAATTACAATTTCCACTGCAATACAGAGAAACCTATTTGAAAATGACTATATTCAGAACCAAACATACACAACAGATCTGTGATGAACGGATATTAGGCTAAAGGTACTGATATTTTCAGGTAGGAACACTTCTGAGATGTGCAAGGCTGCTGAGCGCTGTTATTAGACTGATTAAGATGATGGGTTTGATAAATAAGGTTATTGCATTAAAGTGCAAAACATTCTCAAAGGCCACAGTAATCAAATATGCCTCTTAGAACCCAGGCAATAATTAAAGCGATAATTGTTTTAACATGAAACTAAAGCAATATTTCATATCAGAACAAGGGAATTGGTTCTAACATCAACATCGGGCAGAATAATTTAATTTGAAAACAAAAATTGTGATAACTATGGGTAAATTTAGCCGTTGCACATGATTCAGCTCCCAATACAGTACCAGTCAAATTCAGATTGTTCAAAGGAAAATACATTTCATGTCAGTGGTCTTGTTAAAGGACGGGTGGGATATTCTGGTGACTCAGGGATGATGCGGACTTTAGATCAAGCCAAATACAGGACACTTGCTTTTGGTTAGTTATTATGGTCCTATTAGAAGGACCATTGGTCAGATTCTATTATTTAAAGTAAAATAACGCAATCTTCCACAAAAGGGGTATATAATTAGATTTCAGTCGAGGAAATTTTGTCCAGACCTTCAGAATTTCTGTGTTATAATTTGGAGCCATATCCTGTATACTAGGCGACACAACTAGCGCGTCCACCTCCCAGCGCTGGGTATCCAGCTTTGAATCTACATGTTTACATGTTCTCCCCGCTTCTGTGTGGGTTTTCTCCGGGTTCTCCAGTTTCCTCCCACAGCCCAAAAACATAGATTCATGGTAAATTGGTACTCTAAATTGTGTGTATTTGCACATGGCATTCAAGTGTGTTTGTTTAAGTGTGTGTCCAGCGATAAATTGGTGCCCTGTCTAGTAGCTGTATCTGCCCAGCTCCCAAAACATCCTCCCAGGATGGGCATGGGGAACCCCCCTATGACCCTAGTAAAAAATTAAGAGGAGGATAATGGATTGAAGAGATGGATCCTGTTTACTATTGTAGGCTAGTAGTTAATTTGAACAACTGAAAGCAAAATATCATTTAATATATTTCAACAAAGGTGGCACAGTGGCTTAGTGGTAAGCAAGTTTTGCCTCTAAGCGCTGGGGATTTCAGGTTTGAATCCCAATCTGGGTGGCGTTTCCATGTTCTCCCCATGTCTGTGTGGGTTCCTCTGGGTTCTTTGCATTCCTCCCACAGCCAAACATGGATTCAAGGTGAACTGACTGCTCTAAATTGCCCCATATACTCTGTGTGCATGTGTGGTTGAGTGTGTGCCCAGATATGGATTGGCACCCTGTCCTGGGTGTATCTGACCAGCGCCCGAGACATTCTCCCCTGGATGGGCATGGGGAACCTACCCGCGTCCCTCGTAGAGGATAAGCTGAAGATAATGAATGAATTAATAAATATTTTAAGAATATTTATTTTTTAAATGCTGAACTGAATAAATTATTTATGAAACTTAAACGTATTTTTACATTTAAGGAACATTTTTTTTAAAAAAAGCACATCATAAAGTGTGTGTTAAAAGAAAAGTTTAATAAAACGGCAGAATAAATAATAATGCCTCAGTGCATTCTGGGTTGAAAAGTCATTTTTCGCTGTATATTTTTTAGAGCATGCTATCTGAATAAGTCTTACTGTGACTAATCTTATAACTACTGTTTCTCGCTTCGTACCTCGCCTGGGCACGCTCTGCACTTGCCTGTGCCCTTGATGCTCTTCCTATGCTCACAATTGGTCTTGGAGTTCACTGAATGGCAAAAAGACAAGAAAAGTTCCGCCACTTGAAATAAACTGAAACTTAAATCGTTCCCAGTAGTTTATCGGCTTGGGTCCACAATAAACAACGTCTGGGCCCGGAACCGGGCCATTGTCTGCCAGTGACCTTTGTTCAATAGGAAGCAATCATTTGCACAGTTGCACAATTCCTGTTTATATATACACGTATATTGGCAAAATCATGTAAGCAAATGTGGTCTGTCTACAACAGATTCATGTCTCTGAGTATTGCTTTGGCCATTAAGTTCATAACAGTGTAGCACTGCGCTTTGCCACGAGGCTCGGCCAAAGAGCAGCCACCAAATCCTCAGTCATGGTAGCGTCTGTTGTTAATTATTGGGACATCGCCCCAGTTGCTGGCTTAGTGATTAGCACATTAGCATGTCTCTCAGTGCTTGGGATTCCCGTTTGGAGGATTAAGCAGAAGATAATGAATGAATGGTGAATGAATGCCCCAGTTGCGATTTTTTGCGGAGCGCATCTGTCCGTTCTGCTGGCTTTGGTGTTTTTTCCCCTGACAGAACCCCATGCTGCATGTGTGGGCAAACATATCAGCACACTTTGATTTGCCCCTCAGCTGTCCATGTAATATCCCAGAGAAAGGAAGAGTGGGTGGCGTGCAGTAAGACGCTAACCCCTTGCTTGTACCCACCGGGTTGAAGCAGTGCTGCTCTTGCCCATTAGGTCCGTTTATTGACACGTAATTTTACCAGGATTGTCTAAACGTTCTCCTCATAATTTCTTAATTATAAGAAAACCAAAGTATAAATATCTTGCTAAAATACCTGACATCGGAGCTCAGACCATCTGCCCCGCAGATCAGTCAGATATGGACTCGTGGGAACAATAAATTTTAAGACTTCTGTCCATTTCTTGAAGAAATTTCCCCTCAGCACGTTACAAACAGTATTGGACGAGTATGTTGGTTCGTGTACAGAAGGAGAGGACTGTGTACTGTAATCATTCATTCTTTTAATTACATTTCAGCGACACTGCCACAGAGGCCCTCTTTGTGTTTTGTGGTACAATAAAAAGATATTTTAATTAATCTAGTAAAAATAATTAATATATGTATTTTACAAGTGTTTTCTTCACAGTGAATATTTTGCCTGGATATGAGAGCGACTGCGTTCGTTGACTTGAGATCATGTGTAAACATTTTATAAAAAGATCTAGGGTTTTTTTGTATAAAAAAATGTGATATTAAATATTTTGTGTGATGTATATTGAAGTATATTGAAGCTGGATGTATTGTGATTTTCCTGAAGGCAGAACATGATTAAATGACTAATCACTAAATGAACAAATGAGTCGACTCATCATTTACGGCTCAGACGTTTATACAAACTTCTTCTCACTGACGTTGACTTTGACTCTAAGTGGACAAGTTTGTTAGTGAACAGACAGAAAGAACCACTTTTTGATTTTCTTTTTCTACTGAACGACCCGCAGCGTTACATACACCGCATAATTGAGCCCTTCCCCTGTATATGGCTCCATTAGGGGAAAAGGTTGTGCGTATCCCATGGTTTAGCGACTTTGTCCGTTATATATAGATGTTATTCTGTAGAAAATTTCACCAAAAGCAAATTTCACAAGGAGTCAGTGCACAAGGTCAGACATACCGGTCATACCGCCCCCTGGATCAGTTGACTGTGTGGTGCACATAGGGATTAAACCCCCAGCCTTTAGATTAATAGGCTCTTACCTGAACCACTTAGCTACCATGTTCATCCTGTCTGGCTGTTAATGAATAATCATTCATTAATCCGAGTTACTTATCAGCATCATTACTTTAAGTAAAAGTTGATACTGTGGCAACAACGAGGACAAAAGGACGGGGCATAAGGGAGAGGCGGAACCCAAGGGCATGGAAAAGGTTATTGATGCACCTGCTAGAAATTCCGCTAAAGGTCTGTGTGCAGGTGGAGAGACGTGTGAAGAAAGTATACAGAAGTTTCAGAAACACGGCAGCGGCACTGAAGGAGACTGAAGGTGGTGGAAAGAATGGAGTGCTCATGTAACATCAGCAAGTAAATTCAATCAGTGAGTAAAAGCTTCCGGTATTTGAGAATGACCAGATTTTTCAGTGTATGTAATTAAATACATAAATCTATACCTAAAATGCCAAAGCCCTCATTCACTCACTCATTCACCACTAATTCTCCCACTTCCTGAGTACCTCCAAAAGGGATCTTTGGTTTCAAACATGCTGATGAGTAAATTGTCCTATCTATTGGGAGTGTAATAAATCAGTGCTCTCTTAATTCAGATCTTAAATCTGGTTAATAGGAACAAATGGAAAGAAGTAGAAGACTTAAGAACACAAATTACAGAACATTACATTATGGCATGCAATCTTTAAGGCTTTCTGGTATGTATGTCATCCATGACACTGCACTGAATATACAATATACAATACAATGAAACTTGAACAATGTGAGTGGGGTGTCAGGGAGTGTCTGCTATTTTAACACATTAACTCCAATGAAAGAAAAGTAAACAAAACATGTTTCATCTAAAAAGTCAAGTGTCATTCTATACATAGTAGAAGGATGATACATAACACACTTTCAAGATCAGCAAGTAGTCTCACCTCACGGAATTAAGGCAAAATTCCCAAGTTCATATCCAGAACCACCTCTTTGTGAAGTTGGCATGTTCTCCCTATGCTTTCCCCTGGTTTTCTCTTACAGTCCTAGTACACGAAATGAATTTTCATTATGTGTGGATAATAGAGTGGGATATGAGGCAAAGAAAAGAAGAAAAGAAAAAACACAATTTTCAGGTTAACAGCTAAATCTGTTTACACCATGGCTTAAATCCCATAATGCATCCCACATATCAGTGCACTTTACTCACATTTACAGAATTGAACAGCCTCTTGTGTGCAGAGTGATTTTTATTATCACAGTTGAAGCAACACTGGGTTAAGGGCCCTAGAAATTGATCTCCTACTGCTTTCCGCACTTAATTAGTGTATGTTTAAATTAAAATAAATCTATTGCGATGTATAAATCGTAGCAGGTACAATGTACAGTAAAATTGACCATCCTCTCGTCTGTGCATACAATATGAAAAGTCGAGAAGACAGAACAAGATAAAAGAGATGGGAATCAGAATATGGAATTGGATAGGGAGCCAGGAATCCATGGCAATGGTTCTTCTGGGGAAAGTTTTTCAATAGGCTATTAACAACTCGCTAGTGCTGATAACATGGGGGCCAAAAAGCAGATTAGGCGAGATGGCTTCCATGTTGTGATTAATAATCACAGTCTCTGCCCATCACATCAATTATATTACTGCAGCTTTTGTGGGCGTTGGACAACTGACCCAATTTTCCGACATATCAGAGCAACACTGAACCCAATCAGCAGTGTAATTATAGTTTTAAATACATCCTCAATGTCCTCTACAAAAAGAGGCACCAGGCACACGATACGCCACTTCCCCCACACGTCCATCACATATCCAGCAGCAAACATTCCGTCCTTGTTGAGAAGATAGTGTCAATAGCATTGAGAGACCATTTAATCAATTGCATATTTTGAGGAGCAGTGCCGAGTAGATGAGACAAAACAGAAGCCAAGAAGATAAGAACCGAGAGGCAAAATGGGTGACCGCCTTCCATGAGAGATTTGTTAAATATTCAAATATTTGAAAATCATCCTCACTAGTAAAAAAAACCCCCAAAAACTCATGTTTTATGGTTTGCAACAAAAACACAAAGTAGATTAAATATACCAATCAGCATTTACCATAATAAAATAAATAATTACATAAACTGTTTTGCATTACATTTATGATATAATACTTATTTTAAACTAAAATCTTTTTATTTTTATTAAGCACAGGTAACAGTATACGCTCAATAAAGCAATACATAAAGACTTTTATACTGACATTTTAATGAAAATAAATAGAAATGACTATTTAAAGCAAATAATAAAAGTGATTGGTGTGAGAATGATGTCACACAAACTGTATGATCAGAACACTCTGGTGCTTAGCACATTTCAATGTATTAAATTATTAATATATATTTTAATATAATAACAAGTCAGTGCATTAATTATTATATTCAACTTGTACTTTGATGTACCTAAAATAACTTTTATTTTGCAAATATTTTATAATTTGTATATATTTTTTGCCAAAGCTGTTACTCTTTAATTAAATAGTTTCTATTTTGGTGTTTGTGTTTCTAAAACGTTCACATTAAGAGAAGAGCCCAGTGCCGACATAGCGCTTATATTCTGATAGGTGGCGCAGCGCAGCACCTGTTCACCTCCGCAGCCTTTTCACCTGTAGCACTTTACCTGTTAATGAAGTATGTGTTGCCAGATTGACCTGTTTTACGCATGATACTTATATGAACAGAAAAGGGCTCAATATATTTTAGCTTTTTTTTATTACTTAAAATAGATTAGATTTTTTATTATTATTATCAAAAAATCATACCATTTTATGTATATATATATATATATATATATATATATATATATATATATATATTTTAAGCAAATATCTGTTT